>DVQH01000788.1:0-17970 GCA_018231625.1 Papilio phestus | reverse complement strand
TGGTCGTGGTATTACACCGGGCGTGCCGGCCCATTCGTGCTAAGATGTTAAAGCGAACACTACCACTGTTTGATTGATTGATATTTTAAAATGATTTATCGGTTTGGACTTCGAAGTGAAGCTTAAACAACTAGATTATTACGTAAATGTGAATAGTATTAGGTTAGGCTATTACCACGCACTATTTATTACTAGGCTGTGTAATTTCTGAGATGATTTTAGGTACAGTCGTGATGGTATTCAGTATAAGGTGAACGTCCTCATCGTCTCGGCGCGATTCAAAGTGCGCGGACACTCCGTGCCGTTTGGTGGCGACTGTACAACTGGTTTACATTACAATACCAATAAACATTCAAACACACGTAATACATCCGCAATAGGTCACTGTGATACATTCCTTAATCGAGATTTGTAGGAAAACAACACCAAAATAGTGAAGACATTTTGACAATGTGGGTACAAAATGTTCATTTGCATTTCTTTATTAGATACAAACAGTTCGACACAGTTCTATACCAATAGAATAATCTAAGTGATAAACACTTTCTCTTCCGACTTCTCCTTCTGAACTTAAACAACTAAATCCGGACCAGATATCAGCTGCACTATTTGGAGAGCATCTCATCATCAAATGAGTTCACAGTGATGCATGCGGTAAATACGTGTGCGACCAATATAGACGTACACGCGTAGCCCACGCACTATCGCAATGTCAACACAAGGTATAAATACATCCTGACAGTGCGACACAGATAAAGAGAGTTAACTAATTAAAAGGAAAAAATAAAAAAAAAGTGTAAAAGGAAATTACAAAAGTTCAAAAACGATTACACCTAAAAGTTAAATAAAAAAAAACAATGATTGTGTATTTTTCCGTATTAAAGTCGTACGACATGGGAAATTACACCAATGTCTAGCGTCAAGAACATATATGAGTTCTACAAAACATAATAGTGAAGGATAACGTTTCTAAGTGACACATGGAGCAGGGCCGGTGTGCTTTGTGACTAGACGTGACACACTTCGCTATATTTGCGAAGCCAGCGCTGCGCTGATGACTGACAACTGGACACTTAGTACAATTTATACTTAGGTTTTATTTCTAGTAAACATTACGTTTAATGCTGTGAATTTTTACTTAACATTAAGCTTAGTCCATTATTCCTTATTCAACTCGGGTTTAAAAGTTAATAAAAACCTCTTAACACAATCAAATAAAAATTACTGTCCATATAACAGTTATCAAAGATACTTTGATATTTCCTAACTCTACAAAATATAGGGTAAACGCTTAATATGAAATTTAGACTCTCATCTGCCTGCAATCGTCGTTATATCCGGTGCAAGATTCCTCGAGTGTCGCGCCACTGCTCAGCGCGCTCCATTAAACGACAAAAAAGAACAAAACAACGCTATGTCCGCCAAATCTCTGAGAAAATTACCCGCCACTTATGTGTACAGACTTCACCGGTATTGAACAAAAACCAGGACAGAACATTCCACTTTGATATTTAAGTATTTTTTGTGTTTTGTTGTGATCATCCAAATTATTTGAACAAATGGAAAAGTAAATTTACTAATGACATTCAGGCTAGTTTCCCCTTTTATTGCTGGGACAATTCCTTAAAACCAGCATTTAATAAATGGTCAACCTTTACCTGGTCTCAGACGAAGATTGAGAATACCGTCTGTTGCTAACCCTGAATATGTAATCAAAATTTGACTCTTCTTCAACGTTAATACGACTCATTTTGCGATGTCCCGGATCTTTCTGGTCGTGCTCAAGTATGTGCAAGCGAAAACCGGTTCTAACAAAAGAACCTACCGTTTAAAATAGCACGAGACGTTGATTGATATATTTCTTGTGAAATATATGCCGAGACTCTATGACCGTGTTCTCGTAAATTATGTACTATGTGCTTCCCCGAGATAACTTTAAACATAGATTTCCTTACAAACATATCTCTAAACTAATTCGTCACCTATAACTTTAGATAACTTAAACCGATAGCTATCGAGAAAATTTAACTTGAAAGGGCCTTTTTCTTTGATTATATCTTATCTCACCTCTAAAGTTTCAGTTACCGGGACTCTTTGCAGTAATTACCTGTAACAAATAACAAAAGTTCCAAGTTAAATATAACTTCTTAGAATAACATAGTATACACTTATAAAAGTACATCTTCTAAACACTTAACTGTTCGTTGGAATCCACGTGCTTAGGAGATTACTGACCTACTAAAGATTTGTTAAACTTCCCTTAGTACTGAAGCTATTTTTATATATTCTGTTATGATATCGAGTAATAATCGGTTACGAATCTTGAAATCAAAAGACGTACAGAAAATAAAAGCTAAATTCGTGTTTCGCAACAAACAAGGTCCACAACAAAAATGGTAAACAAGAATCCTGAATAGCTTAGGATGACGCATTAGCATGTCTTGTTGCTTGGGGCACGTCTGGCGTGGCGTCAACGCGTCTCGGATCACTGACCCTGAAGGCGAAAGTCATGGTGGGGGTGCCGCGTGCGACTTCGCCATCGACAATCACTATTTATTAACCTGATTGCCATGTTACAGGAAACTTAGGAAGTACTAATTGCATGTAACACAGCACAGAATAGGCAGGACATACGGTATAGAGAAACGGTATAAGACGGACATTGAATCACATGGTTGTGGGTTCAAATCCGGCCATTATTGTTCAATATTGTCGTCAACAACGTAGTACCAGCATTGTTTATTTATTAATATTCTCAACACATAATTGTATATTAAAATTAGAAAGTCGATTTCCTTACTGTGTCTCTTTCATTTAACCCTCTGTATGTTTGGGTATAATTAAGAAGGTTCTAATTAATTTAATGTCTAAAGTTCGTACCAGCTCTTCCTTATTTTCTTTGTCTCTGAAAGCAAAATTTTCACCTAGACCTTTGATGTAAAACGTCAAGTCGGGGGTACAAATTATCTGATTAAGTCGGGTGATAATACCGCTAATGGACCTTAAAAACACATTCACGGGTAATAGAATTCTCTTTAATGTTTAAAGATTTCGGTCAGTAGTTAAATTATCAGAGATGCCTAAACAGAAAGAGTATTAACGTTGGCAATTATCACACTAATAACTCGTGATCGTCACAAAAAGACGTAAATATCTTTGACATACAAATACATATATATTTATACCAAAAGAAGCATCCTGTGCCCTTTAAAATGTACCGCAACTTCAAAAGAAGGCTCCCCAAAGTACTGGTCAAATAAGGCCTCGAGTGTAGTCCAAATACGGGACGTTATAAATTCACGGACACGACAATGTGCAGGGTTGTTAAAAATGAGTAAAAAACCCATTACGTAAAAATGAGAGTACTGTATCTTTTACATCGCGTAAGGTATTCAAGATTACACCAATCACTTATTTAAATAAATCATGATATTAAGTTTACTTGAATAATTAGTACCAAAGATTAATTACTGGTAACTGTTTGAACAATCGATACAAAGTAGATCCGGAGATTCGATTATTAAAAAGTTTCATAACGTGGCAACCCTATTCGTTAGCGACACGTCCACGCGGCGGCAGATTTCAGAGCTGTATTTGGTTTGCTAATGAGGGGTCGTCTGACGCGCCTCGTTCAGCCATTGTAAGCTCTAAAGTATTAAGCGTGTCCTACTAATTATAGAGACGTTAATAAATTAGTTTTTCCAACTGCTATTTCCAACTTTCGTAAAAGGAAGTCAATGTTGTGTTTATTAAAAAAATACTTTCCAATTACGTGACGACTGAAATCACGATGAATAGATCGATCAAGAGAACAAAACCCTGGTGCGCCCTCACAAAGTAGACAGCAAGATTGTGTCTCTATCTATCTTATCGATAACTTGTAGGAGAAAGGGAGTAAAGGTATTTGGCTGCGGCGACGACGGCATTGTAAACAAGTGCGACGTACGGAAATAGGTCGATGCGTTGTCAGGCGTCGCCACTGGCCTGGCAAGTGACAATCAAACACAACGTGCAACATTTTTGGCAATGCAGCCGGCCGTCGACGCATCTTTTGTCCCGTTCTACACTATTACTATAATGAAAGACGGCGCTAGTAAAAATAACTTCAACCACACAAGAACTGAATAATTAACAGTTATTTTTGTAGTTTTACATATGTTTGATACAGTAATTTAATTCCGATCATTTTGTATGTATTACAGACAAAAAATAAAATGCCTTAAAATAAAATGCCTCAATAACAACAAACTCAAATAGAATAAAACAAGATTAATTGCTAAAAAAACGTAAATTAGTAGTCAGATATAAATAACACAAAGTTCATTGATTGCGCAACCAATGAAAACATGTCAACAAACACCTGATACTGGCACAAACATTATATGTTACGAAACCTGTTTCTAATGCAATATAAATAAACGAGCTGTCGCCCGCAAACTTCGTTAACGCGGATTTAAAAAAAAAGTCATTTATCACATTCCCGCGTGCATCTACCTTATACCGTCTATGTTTCAGTCAAAGTCCCGTTCAAATAGGTCCACCCGTTCCAGAGATAGCGGTCCGGTCGCCATTTTGACAGCGCGGAATTAAAAAAAAAGTAGCCTATAATATGCCCGTCTATGTCAGCTATCCTCCTGTGAAAGTCCGGTCGAAATTAGCCCAGCCGTTTCGGAGATTACCCGGAACAAACGCGGCTTGCGGACAGACACAGACAAAATTTTTAAAAACGCGATTTTAGTTATTTGCAACGTAAATACATTATCTTCCCGAAATCTGAAATTATATGTATATATACATATATAGATATTAAAAAAATATTTAACTAGCTTTTGCCCGCTACTTCGTCGGCGTGGAATTAAAAAAAAGATCAAAAGTAAGTAGCCTATGTGTTATTCCATGCTACATTCTACATCTATCCCCAATTTTATCCAGATCTGTACAGGCGTTTCGGCTACAAACTCTAACAAATATCCATCCGTCTAAACTTTCGCATTTATATTGTTACTATGAAGTATGATATGATATATTATGTAATCTTTTATATTGCAAAAATATTAAGTAAATAAACCGAAATTAACTTTCTAATGGCCTGATTCCTGAACAGATAGCATCGTATAAAAGCCTTCTTGTATTAAAAACAACCTAAAGTAAAAAATGGGCGAAAAGGGGGTAAAAAGAGGGGCAGGTAGAGAAGGGGGCGTCAGCAGCATCCGCTTATCGGATCTCGACCTACATCTCGTGTAGTCGCACACATCAGATAAGCAACGTAAAATCAGAGCAATTACCGAAATAACACCTGTTACACATCTGTAGCGACCTAATTATTTTGATACTATTAGATAGGTAATATCGTAACCTAGTCTAGTCTAAATTTACTTCTAAATACTGCGGCTAATCAAATAACTGACTTCAACATTAGTCATGACTTGTTAAACTTTAGACATTAAACTTATAGACGATTTCGTTAGCGATTTTGGTTTTCGGAGTTTCATTCCGTTAATGAATCGTGTAGTAATCACTAGGTAATGTATACTAACATTATAAGGAAGTATCTTAGGTTTAGTACTCAGGTATACTGAGGACGGCATTTAGTGTTCAACTTAGCAGCAACAACTTGCCATATCCGCAATGATATTGTAAACACCCGGTTTTTGTGTTGTCACTGTGACGCATTCCATCACCGTAATATTGGCGCCGTATCGTCGTCTGTTTGTCATGTCGCCTCACGCAAACTGACGCACTTTGTACGCTCACTTAGCAACCAACCTCGTCAAAGATCGATACATAAACGATAAATACATAGCCCAAAATACAACCCTGGCTTCATAGTAACAAGCAAGGGGGGAGCTTTAAAGCTCTCGAATCTTAGTAATTGACCAAACATTTGAATTCTTACATTTACAAACACGTTTCGCTACTCTTAAGTATTTTTAATTTGATTCGAAAACAAAAGCATCAAATACATTTGTCTTATTGTAATTATTTAGCGCCAGCGAGCACTATCTTTATCCCATAGTGTCTACCATTAGCCAATGATATATTCTATAATAATGTCTAAACAAAATCATTTAGCTACTATCAACAAATTCCACTGCTAAATATAAACAAGTTGTCGGGGCGTGCGAAATGGGATGGCAACTTGGATATCGGTGACACTCGCGATATCGGCGTTATCGACGTTACCGATAGCGATACTGAATACCGTCAATACTAAGGTGTAGCTTATCTGTACATGCGGGCACGGATACGCAGGTGTCGCCCACGAGCATCGTACATTACACCACACAAGTACCGAAAATATGACTGAATAAAACTTTTAAACACAAGTTAAACTTAATTTACATGATTTAACTTAATTATTTCAACTCAAAATCATCAGCATCATCATTACGAAAACATCAAAAGGGCACATTAAATTATATTAATTCAACAACACGTAGGTTTACCCTTGTGTGCACGGGTGTACATATAGGATCAAGATTGCAGACGACACAACTGCGCCCCGGAGCATCGCACTCGCTTCATCCAATGTTCTCCGGCGCTACAAACTATACACAATTCCAGAAAAACGCAATTACAAAATGTAATGTAAAGACGTACAAAGCGACCTCTTTGAACTAACGGCTGTAGGATTTTAAAGACCGAGAGTTTTGGTCCGACAGACACTGTATTGCACTACGTTAAGCTAGCACAATTCTTTCGAAATCAGTAGTATAAAACAAAGTTCGATACATTTATACACTTACAAAATTGCCCTTGATGTCACCATCAAGTTTATATCTAAAACGTTAATATCTTTAGAAGATACAATCTCTTACTTCTCTTATAGATGTATCTATATTAAAATTATAAAGAAAAAACATTTGTATGTCTTCGATTCACGTAAAAACTACTGGGCCGATTTCAAAAATTCTTTCACCATTAGATAGGTAATTTATCTGTAAATAATATTTACTAACATTTTTTTTTTATTTCAAGGCGAAGTCGCGAGCAGAAGCTAGTTAGAAATAAACATCACATCAACAAGCTGTCCACTGTCCCACCTGACTGGTTGCTATTTGTGTCTCAACGACAAACTACAGTAAAATCTTGGGCTTCCGTCCAAGTCAGCGTGTATTGTTGTGATCTACCACGACAATGATAAACGCACGGAAAAATACATAACGCAAGTTGCGTAAACTTGATAAATAATGTCTCGCGTAAGGCTTCAGGCCGCAATAACAATACGAAAAATCAACACCATTTCTACAATTACCGTGTATGACGTCAATCATAATTCACTCTTTTATTTTTTAATCCGTTGCAATGCAAATATTGTCCTCGAAAAAGACGATTTTTGTACACAATTTTGTTTTGATGTAATATAATTAAAACATGTTTACGAAGTGTAAACATTTTAATTCTGTCAGCAAAAAAATCGCCTCCAATCCAAGCAATGTACTTATGACGTCTACCTAATAAAGATTAAAAAAACATTTCGTGTAATGTTCCTAATAAGGTTGAAGATATTTCTAAACATACTGATACATCTATCCTTTTAACATGTTCATGAAAGTTTTATTATCTTAATAATGTTACAGCCCAATAATGAAACGACATTTAAATCTGTAAAACTACAAATTACATAAAAATTTTTACCTCTATCAGATTGTAAGCGGCGATTACGAACCGAAGTTAAAAAATTCGTTTCAATATTCCGCCGTAAGATATTCAGATTCATTATAATGCTTTAGCACATATCGTGACTTGATCGTTACCATTTGATTCCAATGTTTATTTCACGAATATTTGGGCTGGTTGCGAGCCATGCGCTCGAGGCATGGTACAAATACCACGCCTTGCATGTTAGTACACGTGACGTCACACATACCTTAGTACATACGATGTTTGAATATCTGAATTTTAAAGAGTCAAGTACTAACTTGGAAATAACAGGTTTACCTCGTATCGCTTTTTAATGCGCAAATACTATGTTGCCTCAAGACGAAGTATTTTATTATTTATCATGAGAACATTAGGTACATCGGAAAATTCAATTCCTAGCTTGTATAAAAAAATTACAATCATTTCTGATTACTCCCAGGATCGATAGGTCGAAACGTTTTTGTTTAATATATTTATTAGTGTCTAGGACAGCTCTATTACAAGCTAATCTTTTTTTTTTAAATATAAAATTGGAAATACCTTTTCCAGATCGTATTTCTTTGAGTAGAAATTGAGCGTTAATAGAATTTTTATCCGACTTCTTCATGATGACAAATTGATTTTTTTTATAAAGTTGTTTTAATAATATACAAATTAAGTATGAAGTTAAATATTGATTGTACAAACTTTAGAGGCCCTCAGAAATAAAAGCATCGGCCTATGTTCTATTGTTTGTCTTGATGGCACCCGCTTAACGTTTTTATCGCACTTCGAAGGTTAATTATCATTGAACAGATATATGCGACGTGTTCAAGCAATTTTGAACCTTAACATTGTTAAAAATATAAATCGATTCTGTTAATATATCTAAACGTAATGTTTATCATTTAATACTGGATTTGCGACCCACTAAACGTTACCTTTTGCTTGCGTATGTTTTAGCACATGCTTACGACTTCTCTACGGCGTGTTTGAAAAAGAACAAAATACTAAGCAACATAGGCAAGCGTAGCTTAACAATAAAAAATAATTATTTGAAGTGACAAAGGTCATTCTCTCGTTTGTTTATAGGGTGTCCGTTAAAGATAAACCTTACATTTCTACGTGGATTATACACTACGGTTTCTGTATTCACAAACACGCTGTACAATGGTAGTCACAAGTACTACGTTGTTTACCAATAGCGGGGACAGGGGACAGTGATTGCGCAACACCGGCCTGCCGCGTCGCCAAAGAACATACGGACGATAATTCTTACATTTAAAATTTTAACAAGAATTTAATTTTACGGTTATTTGTTTTTGTAACCGAGCGGCCAACTTACGATTCGCCCAGTAAAGTTTGCAAACTCGTTAAAAAAGTAAACGAGAAAGACAGTATATTACGGAAATGTGAAAAACTCTAACGCTAAAAGCTTTTTGCTTACATGTTAATTGAAGCCTAAATTTTTTAGGTTTGTTTATTTTGTATTTTTATATACTAGTAAAATTCAATAGGTTTGTTTATTGCAATCATAAATGTTGGTAAACATTAGTTCGTAATAAACTTCCAATATTCCCGCGTAATAATGTGCTCCGATTGCATTGAAATAACTCAACTGGATTATAAATCGATATAAGTCGAGTCTGGGCGAAGCGAGCGCTCCTTTGATGTGATGGGGGGCGGGTGAATCTCCCTAACAGGGAGGGCAAGCGGAAACGAGGCTGCAATGGGGAGCGCTTATTACAGCATCCTCGTGAAACATAATTAAAATAAAAGACACGAAGCATTTTTAGTCTAGGGTCTAATATTTTCTATTAAAAACTATAAGATATACTTCATATTAATTCATCAAATTAAAAACAAATAAAATTGTCTTCATTTAAAATGAAAAATACGTAATATGTGAAGTCACGCGTACTCAATATTATCTTAGTCCTAAAGAATAACGTGTAACGTTAGCATTAACGCTACATAATGCTGTAAACTGTTATTATAATCAGACCACATTTGCTGTTGACTTGAAAAACGGTATCGCTACAATAGACGGTATGTCACATCATTATCACTGCACTACACTCTAGAGGGATGACAAGCACACATATTAAAACTGTTTAAAAAAGAATTTATTATTTGAATCACAGATACTAAACGAAAATTATGTAATTAAAAAATACAACCAAGGTCTGTTAGTAAAAGTGTATCGAAAATTTGGTTTACATTTTCAATTGGAAAATTCTATTAATAAAATTTCGACTCACCCGTATAAGGAGCGCGATCGCCAGTAGTAGACTAGTCCTCTTCATAGTACAATGCGGCGATCGACAGCCTGCAACCAACGAACACGATCAGTCGAGCACAAGAGCGGCCCGCGCGGGCAAGGCCTAGCGCAGCGGCGGAGTTACGGCCATACCGCTGTAGCGATGACTGCACTAGTGTTGCCCAAACCTCCCCCTACCTCCCTCAGCCCCACTACAGCAAGTGGGGTTAAGTGACCCAGTGACCGAGTGCAGCGCACCGTGCCGCCGGAACTGCACCGGTTGTGTTTGCGGTTGCACTGCGCGTGCGCCGATCCTCTGCAGAGAGGAAACCGCGCGGCCTTCACCTTACACGAAGGTCGCCAATTCATTCTTAAATATATTCTTATTCATTTTTTTTATTTTAGAAACAAAAAAGGATCTTTAATTGTTTTCGTATAATTTCACAAAACATCTTCGTCTGTTTTGTTACAATTTAACTTGTTCAGACTTTTATGTATATATTTACATGATTTATATTCTATTTTTCGCGGCACGAAAGGTCTTGATTGTTTATTTCAGATTTGTGCGTTTTTTTTTATTAATACGAATGGAACGCTAAGGAACGCAGTTCTGTCGACGTGTGGACAGGCGCGTCGACGATTTCACCCTATACTGCTGGTTAGAAAGTCTCATCTCGAATCGAGTCTCCAACATTGCTTCGCTATTGGACATATTAAGTCAATGTAACGGAACACGAAACATCTCTTACTATTTTATCTTCTTAAAACATTATAAGCTAACGCAAGTAAAATATTATCAATTTATTATGGTAAAATTTGGGACAATTCACATACAAAATGAAAAGCCGTTGTACGGTTTCTCTTTACGGTTTTTCTATTTAGATAAAATGTACCTGTATAAGTCCGTAACTATTTAGCATACTTTAATGATTAAATTAAAATAAAATGAATGGAAGGATAACGATTTGAAGACGCGTCTTGTTACAAATCGTCATCGCCATCGCAAACTTTTTTAGAGAATACTGTAGAAATTTAATACAATAAAAAGTAAACGAAGCTTTTAAATTATTCCTAACATTCTAACATTTATTACTTGTAGTCGAAAACTTTAAGCTTCCTTAATGTGTACTATTAAAAAAACAAACAAAGATATAAATAAAACACAACAAAGGAGGTTGTATATAACCTGTCTATGCGAAATTGGCGTAGTTATATCAATGTGTTTCGTGACGGGTCTAGTTGCCGGTGATTTTTTTCTCGTCGGCTGCACCCACCTGACTGGAACTAGGCTGCCAGTTACTTGTAAGAAAGCGGACCCTCGACAATTTTCTATTTTCATATAATCTAAACGCGTATTATTATAATAGTTTGCATTAAATAACCTTGTCAGATTAATCAATCAAAACTATACTACGCGTAGAAAATTTGCAATTACACGGAATACGAAGAAATGGATATGGCATGCGAGATGATTGTATCAAAAATATCAGCTGGGGGAAATTAGATTTAGCAAAATCAGTTTAAATATGAAAATATCGAACATTACATTTTGTGAGCACTGTCAAACTATCAAAAGCTATTTCAATAAAAGAATATTCTTATTACAATGCAAATATAACACGTATAAACCTATTCATATATTTCTAATCACGGTTAGCTCAATGGTTTAACAGGTTATAAAATACTAAAAAAAATCCAACGAATTTATGCACAGCTTTAGCGTTTGCTTATAACGAAAATGATGATAGATGATTTTTGATGAGATATTTAATATTGATAAGATTCCATTAAAGTGAAATTCCTAAACATAGTAAAATTGGTTATACAACAACCGGAATGTAGTGTACAATTATTTGAGAAATGGAACTAATTGCTCTGTCAAAACAGCCATTAGCAGACGTCAGTTTGGGAGTGGACAGCTTTATCCAATTTACTCGCACATAGATCAACGTCTAAATTCAGTGAAAGCTGATTTGTTATTTATGAGCTATGATTCTTTAAAAATAATGAGAAGAAAAAACATTGTTATTAAAATTAACAATATACAAGTAAATTGTATTAACAAAAAAGCGAAGCATTTAATTGCAATACACCAAAATTAAAACAGAGTATAGAAGTTTAAAATAACATCTATAAGTTAAATGCAAATAATACTAATTCTAATAAAATTAAATAAAAATTGTCCGAAGCATTTTAATTATTTTCTAATTTTCTATGCGATATTCAGTATAATATAAAGAAACATATTTATAAATATGTATACTTATATCACTCACAATAGTCGCGAATGATTTTGTATTGTGCGCATTATACATGAAAAAGACACTCATAGTCATGTTCAAATTTCACACGAGATGATCAACAAAAAGTGTCGTGACTCGCCGCTTTTTATTCAACTTTCGTTTTCTATCAACACATATGTGTAACTTCACAAGTCAATACAATCGTCACTTAAAATCACCATTTTGTATAACAATCAACTTTTTTATCAGCGGATTATAATGGATAATTTCATAATTGGTAGCACTTTTCAATAGCAAGAAGAATAAAGAGAATTTAATCGTCAGTTTTCTAGAGATGCCGTTATGACTGTGCACTGCCAGTGTTCGTAACTGGCCGCGAAGAATTTTTTTTTCTACTAACGATCGTATTATTTGCAAAATCATGGCGGGAAATACAGTCCAACGTTTTACGTTATCTGTAACATCTTCTAAAAAGATTTTTATTTCCTTGTTCGCGTCTGTCAGTTAATACTAAAGAAAGTAGTTAAATGTGGCGCCGATTTAACACGCTTATCATTTTAAGATAATTATAACTAGAAACTACCATTAGAAACAAAAGAAATAAAGATTAATAACAGATTTGAATGTGCAATTCGAATTTCGTGTCTTTAATTCCTTATAAACATAAGCACTTTTAATTAGTAACGAGTTACTCGTAAGTTTCTCTTAATGACTAGGTATAGTCCTAAAATTCTCTACGCTATTATTGTTGCAGCGTTAGAAAGTGAGATTTTCACGCATTCCGAGGTAGGTTTCACGGCGCCCTTGACTATCTCATATCTAAACGAGCCAACGCTTGTGTGTATATAAAATGATGTTTAATATGTCAAGAATTTTGTGTGCGGAATTGACTGACACAGAATTATCTTTGAGGTTAAAAAAAAAAACTTTTTTAAAAACCATTCAGACCTAATTTACGAATATTTACATTAATTTAAATAAGGTATAATGTCCTATAAGAGAAAAGATTTGCGTTATTTTAAAATAAGCTGTTTTCGATTACAATTTAACTAAGTTTTATTGTTCACATTCTTACAGATTTCTCTCGACATCTCATGTGTATGCAAAAACGGAAAATAATCGTTCACTATTGAAGCGTAACCAACAACAGTATAAATTGCTATCGTGCATCGACACGTTCATTGAATATCTATGAGACGGTGCATCATTAGTTTTGCTGACTGTCGTCTCTTCAATCTTATATTTGCGTTTAACTCTTTTTAATGAAAAAATGTTTCATTTCTTTAGTAAAAAAAAAAAACATTATTTAAGCTACATATTTCTTAACTTTTATAATAAATCAAAAATTCGTTTCTAATTTAAAGATAAATCTTACTAAATGCATACAATTATAAATGGTGAAATGCATAAATGTGAAATGAAAACCATGCAAAATGGCGATATGTCTGATTTAATAGAATTATTTTTTTAATATTAATATCCTATATTAACGTAGTACAGGGACGTGATAGTGTCATCTAAAATGCCTCTATTTTTCATGTGTTGTTTTCATCGTACACAAAAGAAATCTGGGCTCGCAACGGTGGAGTGTGGCCGCATAATCTCCTAACGCCAAATTCTTGCCTCAATACCTCGATACTCGCGCTGGTTGGCACTGATTGATACCCGACGCACGTAATGAGGCGGATTTGCTTATAATCCATCCTACTACTACTGATCACAAACAAAATACCAATACAAATTTTCGAAAAATGAGAAAGCTTGCACACGTTGCTGCATCATTAGTTGAGCTTTTCTACACATTTCTTTGGAGACTGCTATTTTTGTGACAGTAGAAGCATTTTGATCTCTTTCATCTAAATACGGAACGAATCCATATGGAAATCCTAAACTCAATATCAAAATTAATATGGAGCTAAAATGTGACTCTATTTTCATAAAATTAACCTACATTTATTTTTAAAATATGCTGATTAATTATCAAAATAGTGTTGGTATTTCGACAGTCAATCAGTGTAATTCTACATCGACCTACACCTGCGCGCATTATTTAGTGTGACGTATCTATTAGGTGATTCGACGCTGCGACGCGGGCTCAAGGTTACGTCGCACAACACTTTCTCCGCGGCAGTTCAACGCTCCTCGAATTCTGCATCTCAGTCTCAGTATCAATGGCGGAACTCCCGAAAGCAAACACAAATACAAACAAAACTCACCCCTATTCCCAAAGCAATGCCACCTAAATTCAAAACTAAGGATATTCAAAGATGATATCCAGCGACTTTAACGTTCAATGCCCATGTTAATGGCACCGAGAAACGTAACGCGTCCCACTTTCTCTTTTAAGCACGCAGTAGTCTCTTTCTTTCGAGTAGCGACCATACATGGGGAAGTGAGATGACGATATGTCAGATAGTGTGCTTGGGAAACTGGGCAGATCGCTTTCTTCGCCGCACTTGGCATTGGCGGTGCACGGAGTCCGGTAACTTTCGATAGTGCGATTGTCGATTGTGTGAGTTCGTCTCGTATTTGACTTTGATCGATCTCTGAATCTCGATTCAATTACCTGACGTCTATTGCGCAATCGCATACGCCAACCTTTTGTTGTATATCATTACATTTTTGTTACCTTAACGACGTAATAATGTTATAAGAAGTTAGGTTTCAGAATAAGTGAAATAATAGGATGTTTGTTGTTTCAACTGGCAGAATTGATACAAGACATTTTCTAACATTAAACGAATAATCTCTGTAACTCCCTAAGTCCAAGAAAGCTGTAGTAGTGTATAAAAGGTAACTTAATATTTGGTTACTTTACAACTGATTTTCCTTTAAATTTTTCCGGTACGGTAGATAGATAAGAAGCCAACATAATTTAACAGTACTTAGTATTTTATCATGATTTATTAGTAAACAAGATTAACCTCAATAACAAACTCGATAGGCTGTTCTATTCCTAGGAATAGTTTATATAAATAGAATTCGTGTCTTATTAAAATATTGGAGCAATATTCTAAGAGTTCTAGTTAATTAGCATATAGCTTGAGAGCTATGACTTATGTATCAAACCTTTGTGTGAATATTAATCAGGACCCGATAAGACTTTCCTGTTCTCTCTTGATATCTATTTATTTAAACTTGTATAGTAACAGCATGAGACGAATGCAAAAATATTTATGGACTCGGTTACTGTTAAAATATAGAGAGATTGGTCGTGTTTTATTTTAACAAGGTAATGAAAAAATTAATAAGCTATTTAATGAAGAAATGAAATAAAACAAAAGCTTTAAGGAATCTTGATCTAGAGATTGCCCAACATAACAACAAAAAAGCTAATTCGTTTCCTGAAGCAAATTTTCACATTTGTAATCTCGCAACCGGAACCTCTGTCTGGAGAAAACTGCATCCGCTCTGCAGCGAAACGTTACACTCAATAATTCCCAGACAAATGATACGCGGCTATCAAATAACAAGCCTTCGTGAAAACTCTCTAACAAACATCTTTTGCTCCTGACGAAAATCCTATCAATCATATATTTAATAAGAATTGTTAAATATGTAAATGTATTCGATTATATACAATAGATTTTTTACAAATTATGCCATTTTATTGTATTCCTTTCTAAGTAAACAATTTCATACAGAAATTGGAGATCTGTGGTCTTGTCACATTAAAATGCGTGCTACGCACTGCGGCCGGACCTTTTATCTTTTTACAACCCATTAATATTAGTAAAAAGATAGTAATCTGTATTTTTTATAAGTTAATAAAACTTTGCAATTTCTAAACATTAAGGAACATATCAAATTAATTTAACAGATGACGCTTTTGATTATTCATGAAGAAAACTAGAACTAGGCTAATTTTTTAAAGTAGGACGGCAATATATTATAGCTATTTATCATTTTAAATAATGGAAAGTAATCTCATCCACCTATTTAATTAATGCAATCTTGTATTTAACATTAATCTACTTTTAATTGGAAGGCTACCTTATTTAAGGCAAAAGAAAATGTTTCGCGTCATAAATTGTTAACACTGAAACCTAAACATTAATAAGCAAATTAATTACATAAATACTCGTTTAGGAGACTCTCGTTCATTAGATTATATTTCGGAAGTTCAGTGTTACCATTAACAAAGCATTCAGGTAGGCAGGGGCCGGGCGGCGCCTGCGCCGGGGCAGCGGGTCACGGAAGAGAAAGTCGGTTTATGGTCTCAAGGACGAGTGCGTCGCTCCCGCATTGCGCAACCTCCGAACATAATTGATGCCTTTGCCACTGAACCTTCCCGCGCTATTGTGTAGCAATCATAATGCTTCAGCTATTTAAGGACGTTGACTCCGACACGCTTTCTTTCAACTCATCAAATACTTAAGATGATTGTTACATTTTACTTGTGAAATAAGTAGGTATACTTTTATATCTTACGAAATATTTTCTATGCTTAGAACTGCTTTATAGACCTGGTATTTGAAAAAAATCAATGGATTTTATTGTTTTTGTATAACCTTTATAAGAACGATAAGCTTATTTTAGACATAAAAAGATGTGAAAAACATAAATGTAAACAAATATTATTGCGCAGGATTAAACGGTCTAAACACTAATAATCTCAGAGTTACACTTAGATATTACGTTTATCTGTTATTGTCTTCTGTTTAAGATTTTCTCATGCAACATTGTACGTATAATTATAAATTCTAAGATAAAACAAAGACATTAATCTTGAGATCGTCTCGGTCACGATCCTTTAGAGTTCACTTTCACTCGTGTGATTCACTAAATGGCCTTACAGATATATTACGTAAGCCCCTACTACGTTCCCACTCGCACTTAGGTAATTACAACGGGAGAAAGTCGATATTTCGTCGAGTAATCGAGTACAAAATATGAGTTCCATTTTCGAACTTTTTACGAACGAATTGTTACGTAAATAAATTGAGATCGTATGTTGCGTAACCGAATTTATTTTGGAAATCGTACATCTTTCTAATAAAACAGGCAAATGAATTAATTCCATTGAATTATTTTATACTTACGATTTTATCTTGGTGGCATAAAGATACGACAGAGAGATGAAAACCTGAAACAAATAAAATTAAATTAACAGGTAATAAAGCTACAAACAAGTATGGATATTATCTAATTGTCTATGTCAGTGAAATCGTCCTTGGTACAACAATGACGTTAAAACAATGAGCTATTTACGCGATAAGCAGACTTCCCGCCTCCGTCGCCGGAAACGCGCGAAAGTGAAAGCATTTTGTTTTATCTGTGCCTGTCAGGTGTAATATAAAATGATAAATTACCTTAACTCGAGCACTGTATTTAAATAACTTGTTTAAGAATGTTAGTGACGAACGCATAGTTGTTTTACATTTAGGTACTGAGAGATCTCTTATGTGAGAGGCTAGAATATTATTTAACGTCATCTTTTTCAAAGAAACACTAGCTATAGTCCATTTTACTTTATATCGTAATAAAGCGAAGTAGTCGTATCTTCACAAACATAACAGTTCACGGGCGTCGAGGACACAGTTGTTGAACACTTGACTGAACTGCTTCGATCCTCGACATGTAGGAACTGTCTTTTTTGATATTAGATGTTCATAATTTGTACCTACATCGACGACGTTCTTAAAATTATCTGATGGAAAACATCGTGATGTAACCTATATATATCTGTATATATTTAAAAGAAATGTGTTAAGTCAACCAACCTGCAGTGGGTCATCATTTTTATCTCACTGAACTTAGAGTATGCTTAAAGCCCTTCAGTGAGGACACATAGTGAGCTGACGATGATTTAATAGTAAACTATATTTAATGGTAAATAACTAG
>DVQH01000787.1:0-17972 GCA_018231625.1 Papilio phestus | reverse complement strand
TATCGTGGGGCACTTTTTATTTCCACGATATCGTGGAAATAAATTTCTAAGAGTGGAGACAAATTCTATTGAGCATCTGATGTGGTGCACGCATCGGTTATAGAGCTGGCATCTAGTGGGATAGCTAGCAAGTCTTGGTTGCAACATAACTAGGGATAAATGGACGCGTAATTGGCATAGTGATCGATAGGTAGGTTGGCTGTTGAGCCGTAATCAGTGTAAAGGGTCACTGAGCGATTGTAGAGCAAAGGTGAGTTGAATTCGGAAGCTAGTGTGGATGAGAGATGTTCCGCATTTCGTTCGCTAGCCAGTCGTGGATCATGTTCCATTGATGGTGGTGAGTCGAGACAATGAGCTGTGTAAGAAGGAGTCGGTTCGCAGTAGGTGCTTTCTGCTTCAAAATGAGGATTAGGTGCAAACCATGAGTTTCCTCTACTTGCTAAAGAGTTAGTGCTTTTATTAACTAGGTGATTGTTGTTGTTGTGGTAGTCTTCGATCAAAACATCAAGATCTTCTTCATCCTCGTATTTCTCGTCATCTTGGTCTTCATCAATCTGTATACCTTTAAGAGAATTACCAATTGGCGCGAAGGAATCGGACTGTGGAGGATGTTGTGTATGCGGGTACTTGCGGTACATGTTGAAATAATCCTGTGGTGTGGAGCATTGGATGTGGGTTGCTGTTGCAGCGGGACAGTGATGTTCGTGTTGTTGATGAGCGTGCAGATGGTGAGTCTGAGTAGTCATTGTCGACGATGTCTGGTTCGACTGACTGTAGTTGCTCGGTTGATGGAGAATTCCCTTGAGTGGTGTTACTGAGACACTACTGATCTGAGTGGACACGCGCACACTTGTTTCTATTGCCACTGAGCCCTTACGTCCTCGGGCACTTTTGCTATCATTACTCTCTTCGAGATTTGAATCATTTTTGTCGTAATTGGCGCCACCACTATCGATAGTCTCATTGTCAGTGTCTTCCTTGCGAGCGCTCATCTCTTTCTGGTGTAAGTATCGCGCCACCTCGTTAGCTACTGTAAAGTTAATTTTTGATTCATCAACTTCTTTCTCAATGGTCTGAGTTTTGGTTACTATCCAGCAAAGATAAAAGGCGCAAAGAGCTTGTGATCCTTCTAAAAGTGCGCATACCAGCTCAATTGGGGAGGGGAGCGCTCCAGGGGCAGCTTGCAGCAGAGGTGGAATGTTAAGCTGGCTATCCGGACTGGTCATAATTTTGAGTCGCACTAATGTCATGATAGTGCGTACTACGAAGGTTGCCAGTAAAAGAACTCCATATGAGAAAAGTAAACAAAAGTTGTCGGTGTAGAAGCCGACTAGACCAAGTAGAGCACGACCGATGATGTAAAAAGCGAGCATCATGTATGAACCAGCTTGGAGACTAGTAGCTGGCACCACTGCCCAGAGCAGGAAAAAGATGCCTGCAAAGAAAACCAAGGCACCAGCGACAAACTGAAGAATAATAAACATTTCAAGCACGCGACCAAATTGACGATACACCCATTGCAATGACACTTGGATCATTTCGGACTCTTTGGAAGATGACTCGCTCTCCGAGTCAGTATTGTGTTTGGTGGTCATCGTGATCAATCCAAATTCATTACGCTTTTAAACTTGACTCCGTTAAGTCAAAGTTGAGAAGAGGAAGGCACTCGAAGAAAGGTGAGATTAGCCATAACACATGGAACACGTGCATGCCAGTTAAGTTCTAGTACTAGTAATTCACTCAGTTGGACTTGCATGACTCACTGCTGGTACTCAATTAGCATTCTTGTTGAGTAATTTCTCATTAGTTGTAGTTTTGCTGCATTTGTTTGGTGTGACTGAACCAAACAAACTGTCACTGAGGCACAATCTGGCAATTTGATGTAAATACAATTAAATTGCTTCTATTGCAAGTACTGCCAAAAATTGGAACTAGCCACCAGTGTATCTAGTAGATGACCAGAAAGGGTCGTGGCAGTGAGCAATTCTATAGCTATAGATGTCATGAAGCGACCAACTGATGGGTGATGCCAACGGGTCGCACTGCTTGAACTGGTTGACTCGCGTAGCGCATCGATGGCGTCACTGGTCGGGTACTTCCAGGCCATATAGCTCGTGACTAGTGCTGCAGCCTTGTAGCCACATCTTTTCACTTTCACTGCTGCTCAGAGCGTCAATTTGTTATCTCTTGACGTTGAATCTACCGAACCAAGACATCGAGGATAAGTTGTACCAGCCCTTAGATAGCCCGTTTGACGTTCCCTACTAATGCACATCTTTGACTGCTTCTCAGTCTGTATAACTCAAAAGTTATGTTGGTACTCGCATATGCAACAAAACGGAAATGCTTACAACCTAACGAAACACATTTCACCTTTGCCAACCGAACACGTTTGATAGAAGATGAAAGATTCAAGACAATAGTAAGAAGTGTTGTAGTGGTTAAGATTAACTCACTTCCACTCAACAGCTTTTCAAGACTGATTTAGGTTGTTCAAATATCACCGTGGGTTTAAAAAAATTATATATTACATTAGCACTTGCATGAATTCAGTGACTTATTAAAACTCGTTTAGATTAAACTTTAGATTAAAATTTCTCTCATTTACAGTACACTCGCAGCTCTTTCAAACGGCTCTTTCAATTGTAAAGCAATTTATTAGAAAAATTTTTTTACTAATAATGAGTACTCGTGTGCTTTTCTCGATTTAATGTCATCAAGTCAAAACAGAAATGCAGCTTGAACGCGATAATCAGCATGAATAGATTTGCTCTCATGGTTCAGTGAATCAGTGATTAGTGTGCAATTAGAACTAGCAAAGAATAGATAACGTTGGAGTGCATTGATACCAACCGATACCGATCGAACTCGATGTCTTGTCTCTGCGCGTTGGCATTGATTTGCAATTATGATAGTGCGATTTGCTGCTCAACTTGGAGTACCCCACCATGTCTCGATCGATTTGTCTGGTTTTTCTTTCCATGAATAACTGCAGTCGGTTTCTCTCGGATCTCTTGGTTGATGGGTTACGCTACTTGTAAATCGTTTATTTAATTCTGTCTTTACCCAATAAGAGAATTCGGAACAACTTTTGAACAATTTTTGTCATTAGAGTTCCCTAGATCCCGGAAATAATGATGCTTTGCTTATAGTAAAAAATCACACAATTATAATTGTTACCGTCATTCAGGTCAGAATAGTTAAACTTTAATCACATGAAACAATAATAATTTTGGAATTTCTATAGTTGAATAAACAATCAAAACAGACAAATGAGTGGCGTTGCATTGCGGGAGGCAAATTGGTAAAAGTTACGGCCCTGGGTTCAATCAACTCACTGCCAGTGCAAATCGGTGACGTTGGTTAAATTACTTCTGGTAGCGAATATTAGCACCGATTCCCAAAGGAAATCGAATGGTTCTGAGCACAGCCGACTATACCGCAACTCAACCAAGCAATACTGAAAATCCAACATAGTTAATGCATAATTATGAGACTTGAAATCATTAAACTTAGTACTGTAATAGCGGTATTTTTAGAATTCCACTTAAAGATTCTTACATTATGCACAACATATACGAGTAGAGAAAACCTTTCTGACTGGACTGAAGTTGAGGGGTGATTGCAGTGACAAGGGTGGCTAGTGCAGGTGTGTTGTCATGTGAGACGTGGTGTGACGGTCTCCACGACAACCTCGCACCACTTCCCGTGGTAAGCTCTTGGGTCTACTCGTGGTTGGAACAAAAAGCACCAAAACTAAATTACCTGTTCCACTCGCACATGAGACAACCGTCAGACACGCACACTATGCCCCCTACCGACTAATTGAGCGTCCAAATTCAATTAAACCCGAGGAAGCACAATGAGCATCGAAGAGGTGTGATGAAGACGTTGTGGCCAAGACGACATTGCTCACAGTAACCAATTGTACCAATTGACCAGTGAAGTGAGCGAGATAGTTAATCACACTATGTTCCTGGTACCACACCCGGTAGTGGTGGTGCTGTGCACGCTGTGTTTTGTCCTCAACGCCGTCTCAATAGGTCTCTGTCTCAGTGCACTTTTTCTTCTCACTCTCGCTTACCTAGGTTTGGGCCATTTGCTTATAAGTGAGAACGTGTCTACTGCCAGTCCACCGTCAATAAAAACTAACTCAAGTCAGTTGTATCCGAAGCCTACACAAGAATCTATCTTACCGGAATCGAGTCCAGAGCAACTGAATCTCATTTTATACATGCTATTTTACTTGTCAGTGGCAGTGTTGGGTGTGTTGGGAGCTGCCACTCACTACCACCACCGCAAGATCAACTTTCTCGCTTGCCACGTTCTGCTGTTGTTTGCTATCATATGCTTCAATCTTCTAGCATGGTTCCACTTTCGCACCTACTCGCCGCTTAGCACGAGTCCTTATGAAGAAACACAGCTGCTGATTACTTCACTGTTTGATTTTCTCGATTTTCTTGTGGGTCTTTCACTGCTCATCTGTTTGATGATTAATCGGCTCCAGATGGGTCGAAAACAGCGCAACTCGATTAGTCCTACCACCGAACACAACGAGGTCGCTTAATCTTCTCGAACAGCATTCTTCAACATGTCGCATTTTTTAGCACACTTCATGTCTTTTTGAACGGTTCTTATCGGAAAATATTTATTTTTGTTGCCAAATTGCACTTGTTTGCAAAATGATGTCACAGCTTATTGGTGTGCGTTTAAAATAAATAAATATTTAAAAGTTTAAATTATATTGTTGTTATATTAACCTAAATTAAATCGTAATTTTGCCAAATTGTACCTTTCACATTAAACTTACATTTTCAAAAACTGTATGTTTACAAAGTCTTAACAACTTATAAAGAATGAATCTAAAGGATAGCACCGACAGTAATTTTTTGTCAAATAAAGGTTATCATTGAGCTGCAGTTAAACTAATACAATAGTTATGGAATTATTTAAATAAACCATTAATTTCATTACACTTTGAAAATAATAACCTATTTTAAGTCACAACTCAAATTTTATGAAACAAAATAATATATCTGACTCGCAAAGCGTTAGCAATTAAATGCGTTTGAATAGTAACAAACTGGCCTCGGCTGGTGCGGTAGTGTGTAAGTGAGTGAGGGTGCCATTGGAGATGAGCACGATTGCGGTGGGTTGCATGTTGCAATTATTGTAATTAATTTAAGATACAACCAAGTTACAAAGCTATGACATACTGAGTGGGGAGTGCCAGTGCAAAGTGAGTGGTACTGGGAGCAAGTGGCGCGATAAGCCCGCTACGTGACTCAACGTGCGAGCAACACTACTCTATTGACAAGTTGATCTTCACTGGACTTGTGCTGGTGGAAAGGAAGTTGACGGGCCAGGGCTGAGACCAACCTTGGATAGTACCGACTGTCCAAGTCTCGACGTTGAGTTCACCATCTTCTCGGCAGGCTGAGTTGCAGACTCTGCCAAACTGCTCAAATTTGGCAAACCTTCTACTACTTGAGTCACTTGATTAACCACATTACCAGAAACAGATCTTGTTGCTTGAAATCGAACAAATTGTCCAGCTACCATAAGCATCAATGAAAGAATTTGTCTTGCAGTTTGCGAAAGAAATTGGCTTCGTCCTCCAAAAATACCACCAAAAAGAGCGCCTACTGCTATCAGACTGATGGCCCAATCTGGCAGTTGTTTAATAGTCTCCACTGGTTTTTGGGAAAAAATATGAAGGCCTTAATATTTATTAAAAATCTGTCAACACATTACCTTCTATCTTGACGCATTTGCCATTGGCCTTGAGGCCATACTTGCATTTGCAGGTTCCAAATAGACAAATTGTGTTATCATAATGCGCCAAACACTCATCTGTGGCAGTGCAGCGTAATATTTGACCTAGAAGTGTCACATGAATTGCATATCAGATGAAATGTGCGAAAACAGTGAGATTAACATTGTTACATCGATTTTGTGTTTCTACAGTGTTGAGATCGCACTCGCATCGTTTGTTGAGAGCATTGCACACCGAGTTCTTCAAAATACAGTCGTCATTAGTGCTGCAGTTGACGTTTAATAAGGAGCCTATTTTTAAAATATTTTTAAAAAATTAACAACTTAAATCATAACCATACCATATGCCAAACTAATGCTGGCATCGTTGAATTGCGTTGAAAAGTTTTGAGATTTTTCGGCACTAGTTAGCGGAGCGACTATAATCGCTATCAATATGATCCACGTCAAGATTAACATGATAATTTAGTTGTTAAAATGTTTCATCAAAATCTATCTGCACTGGTTCAAACTAAAAATAAATTTATTCAAAAATGATAATAGGGACTTTTATATAAAGTGCTGTGAGAGGTTCGATGACCATCAACGCGCCATATCCGTTGGTCTTTCTAGGCTACATTGGGATTGAGTTAGACCGCACACTACTCGATCATAGGTCGTAGTCATCAGGGACGATTGTGTCCGATTGTCTCCACTGTCCTACTTTGATTTCCTTGTTGCGAGTGGTAATGTCAATGTTATTTTAAGTGAATAATGCTATTACAATATCTACTAGGGATCGTAAACTTGCACTAAATTGAAGAGTGTGCGATACATTTTTTTCGTCCTTTTATCCTTGTTTGCAAAGTTATAAATTTAAAATTACAATTTAAGCATGTTTAAAAAGAAAACGATTCACTAAAAATAAAAATTCTATTGTTGGCCCTCCTAAAGAGGAGTTTGTCTAGAAGAGTAGTGCGCGCGCGTGTAAGATGATGATAGTGATGTCGGCAGTTTTGGCTGGTGCCGACTTGGCAGTCACTCAACTCATGGCATATTTCGTAACGAGGAGACAAAAACCGTGCTAGACACTGTGCCATGCGGCAATGGTGAACAACACTTTCAAATTATCTGCTTGCATGCCTCTAAGATTCATTCTCCCACTACCTTCGTCAGCACTGCTGCCTCAACAGACAAAACAGCATTAAATTCCCAGTGATGAGTTGGCTTGCAGAGAAGAATCATCAAGCAGAATCAGTGACTGGTCGGCAACATCGATCACACCCAGTTCTTGTTTGCACAAATGTTCTTCACTGCCACTGCTTACTGCTCAACTTTGATGGGTTCAATCATGATGCATTTGACCACCAACCTCATGCAAATCCATCCGCCATACCAATAGTGACCATGGTCAATGTTCTTTGTTAAGCAACTAAATCGGTCCAGATGGCCACCTACGCCTCTCCACGTCTCACTCGAAATGCATTACAAGTGTTGATTACGTTAATTTTTTTGGCAGGAGGTTACATGTTGGTAACCTCAGTTCTGCAGACTATCAACGAAGTTGGTCTAAATTACCGTACACAGAAGTTGAAAGACCGTACTAATCAAACTGACATTGACAGGCTACCAATGAATGACAATGTTACGATAAAATCAATTAATCCAGTTTTAGATCGATTTCCTAGTGTATCCAGCCCTAGTGTTAAATTCATTTTGACTTTTATTACGCTTGGGCATGGAATATTTGGAATTGTAGCTGTAACCAAAGAGAAATCCACTTTATTGACCACTTACAGTCATATGCTGCTAATTAGCGGCTTTATAAAATTAATTTTTATTTTCGGTGAGTACAGACAGTATATAATTTTGGTTATTACTGATGGAATTGTTTTTCTCCGCAAGTTTCGGTGCTGATGCACTCTACCTCCTCAAGTGAGAGTTTTATGTCAACTATGGTGGTACTGAGCTTGCTCACCTCGACTATCGAACTCATTCTGGTAATGTGTACGTGTCAATTCTCAAAGTTGGTCAAGCGTGGTGATGCAGCACGACAAGAGATCCAGAGCATTCACAGTTACCATTTGGAACGACGTAGTCGAAGTCGAAGTCAGAGCCGAATGCGATCAGTCTACAGCAGTCCGTATGCCTCATTCTCACCAACACCTGTGTTGGGAATAAGTCGGACTGGCTCAATGCAAGATTTGGAGGTCTCCACCGTGACAGATGAGAATTTCAGCTACTACGTGCCACCGCCAATCTATCTCAAGCTAGACCGGTGACAGCAGTCGACTACTTCTTGTCTACCTCCTTTTTGCCTCTCCTCTCGCCCACTTTTCCTCCTTGGTATCTCCTAAAATCTCTTTTGTAATGACGCATGTATATATAATTATTAGTTACATATTTCAAAGGTTTTTTATTGTATGATGACTTAAAATTACGGGAAAATTTTATAGACTCGTAGCGGTTATCAATCATTCATTAGCACAAATGGGATTGGTGCTAATTTGTCCGAATAGCTCTCCTATTTCAAAACCAGACACTTGGCCACTGTTCTAGTGACTGATCATGACACTGCAACTGCAGAACTTGATTGAAGTAAAATAAAGATCGTTTACCGTTTAAAAATTTGTTTATAAAGCAAATTTATTGCTTTTATAGATAGTTTTTGATTAGGCCCTATAAAACATTTGAGAAAGAATCTATTGACTGTGAAGTTGATTTGAGTATCCAAAAATTTAAACTGAAAAATATAACCAGTGTGCTTAAGCACAGGAACGATCTCAAGCACTAGTTGGTGCCGTACTTTTTGACCAGCTCCGAAACAAGTTCGATGTACTTGCTTTGTGCTTCTTCTTTGGAAATACCTGTTTGAAAGAAAGAAAAAGAGAGGAAGAGCAAATGTGACCTCAATTAGTTTGTTTACATTTGAGTTGTTAATCTAACTCAGCGTCAATTTGATCACCATAAAGTGCATGTCAAGTCAAATCAAATCCAACACTGACCTTTTTTCGCATTCCAACTTTCCCACTTGTATTTGTTTTTCATATCAAACATTCCCGGTTTAGCTGTGAAAAGAAAACACGTGGTCCATTGAAGTGGTATATAGTTATTGCACATGCAAAGTTTACCAGTGTCGCAGTCGCCAACACTACCCTGCTTGTACAGAGCATAGAGCTCGAGGAGTTCATTGTCGCTGGGTCGTTGCTTGAGTTTCTTGACAAGCTCCGCTGCTTCTTCGAATTTCTACAATTTCAGTTAATCGACCGGCTTACTCTGTATTTGAGACACCTACCATGGTTGTACGGGGTGCTTGGATCACAGTTTTGGCAACAATAAAACTGAGATGAGGTGAGAAAGACCCAGAAAACTTTTGTGCGGCTCAAACCACTTGATATTTCTTTATATACACCGACCGATGTTATATGACGATCACCGAGAACTTCTAGAACGGTGCGAGCTACTAGAAGGGAAATTAGTTCGAAAGCGGTGGGCAGTGGACAACAAATCTACAATGGCAGGCAGTGGTAGAGTGGTGTGAGAGTAGAGGTGTGAGAGTATGACAAGTGTCGCCAGTGCACCCAAACAGGTATGGCCAGTCTGCCAATGCAGTAGCTCGAAATCGTTGCGCACACTGTGCAACTGATTCCATTCGCGTGCCTATCTAGCACTGTGTGGCACCAGGACCAATCACAATCATTTCACTTGCCTCATTTGGTGAAACGCTTGGGTTGGGTTGCAGGATAGTCGATTTGCAGTGATATGCTCGCCAGCAAATTGATAACAAAAACGTCATAAATAACGTAGGTAATCAATGTCGATGGTCATATTGGTGATCCATAAGGTTTAGTGTGAAAATGGCTTTAGATGGGAAGTGCACTGAGCAACAATACCAATGGCATTGTGGAAGGTAACCATACAAACCTCATGCAGTGCAATGTTTGCCTGTCACATGCGTCAATCTGTCGTCTCGACACCGGAGGAGCTGCAACTGCACTCTCTATGGCCTACAGCTGACTCACTAAGCACAGTCCGGCACTCTCCGTCTATGGGACTATAGAGACTGCCCTTCTGCATGCGATATAGCCAGTGGACCAATTGGTGAATCGGTTACCGGTCAGCCTCGAGTTGCTGCTCATCTCGCTGCAGCTCGAGCCTCGAGGTGAGCTTTGGTGCTAGGACAATCGATTGTGGCGCGTCACTGCCATCGACACTGCCATCACCAGTGCCATCGCCATTGCGGTAGTCATTTTCGCACTCACACCCACGCGCCAGACTCTCCCATCGATCCGTTCTGTGCGTGGCTCAAAACATTCTGCTTCGACCTCCATTTTGGCACTTTTTTCATAGCACCATTGATTGGATGTGTCACCTCGAGCCAGAATTATTGTGTTTGATATCGATTATGTTTAAATTGTCTGATCGGATAATTGATGATGTCTTCTGTGCCTGCTTTGTACTATAAAAAGGTTATCTTATATTTAAATAAGAGGGGAGAGCTGCGGTCTCGCCTATGAGCAAGACGAGAGGAGTGTAGCGTAGATTTGCTCTAGAAGGTTTGAGAAAAAAGCTCAATGTTTGATTATAGTTTCAATAGATAGCGCTAGGTTCAGTGAGTCCTGTTTTCGGTTCCCTTTAGACTCTGTGACTCCAAAGTCTTATCCAATTATTCTTTACTTGAAAGGATTATCTCGGTCAAGTTTCAGTATTCTTGGTACCCGAAAGTATGCTAGAATTTTGGTGAGAACAGACAGACAGAAATACGAGATTAATAGTAGAGCGCATTGAAGCTAAGTTACCTTTATTTTTTAAGTAAGTTCCGTGTTGCGCGTAGATTCAAGCGTGTATCCCTATCAGTGTAATTTGGTGAGTGTCAGATTTATTCAATTTATTTGATTTATATTTCAAATCTATAAATGTTCTTATAAGATGTTGAACTTAATAATTATTATAATCAACCTGAAGACTTAAAGATTTTTTGTAACATTCCTAGAGAAAATAACATAAAATTATTAGTTTAAAACCTAAACTCTGATTAAGCTTACAATGTATTGGTTAACAATATTCGGGTCAAGGTTCTTGGAAGTTACTGGAAAACTTTGGATTTTTTCGACAGAAGTATCACTTGTTGAAATGTTCAATTTGCTTGTGTAGCATCTAATGAATGGCTCGTTGCAAAAGAAGTACACCATTTCTTTGTGTTTCTCTTCAAGGTTGTTTCCATACAAACCAAGATTGCTGGTCATGCAGTCTGCAATGGCATTGTCTACGTCTTCTTTGTTCTGGGAAAATTTTAATGGGGATTTTAGATCATATTTAAGCGTTTTTGAAAATATTTACTCATCAACGCCTAAAAACATAATTATGACGTACCTGTATTCTTTTTTATCGTCGTTTTAAACTCGGAGTAGCATGTGACCATGTTGTTTAGTTGGTCAGTGGTGGTTTTTCCCGAGCACATTTTTTCTTTAACTAAAAACACATTGACAAGACAAAATTGGAACTTGGACTTAGTTGGCACAAAACAGTAAAACTCAGAATCAATTTTAATATGCGGTAAAACAAATTTGCGCTCATCACTAGTAACAAGAGTTTTATACAATTCTCTATCAATTGTATATCGCTATACTGTTTATTCAGCTGAGAATTTATAATCAGCATAATTCTTCTTTCTTCGCGTACGTTATCAGCAATATGCAAAATCATGACTAAAAGTGTCTGGTATGAAAATTGTATTAGACAAATTGGATTGATTTTTCATATAAGTTATATGATATAACCCATTTTCAAGGTGGTCAAACATACCAATTGTTAATGTGTTTGTTGTTACAATCATGTAATGTGGGTAATCTCGTTGTCTGATTTCGTAATTATGTATTATTTTAGCATAATCCAATACAAATATCCTGGTTGTCAAGGTAAACATTAAGTGTGTGCGTGAGTAAAAATATACTATTTTTCAATTTTTACAAATATATTTATTAGATTTAGTTTATAATTGGCTCGTATATTGTTGAGTAATTGATCATAGGTTAAATTAGACGTTGGAGCAAATGACATTTGAAAAAGCAGATTAGCTGTGAGTTGTGCATTTTCTAAAATAATCCTCTGGCAACAAGTGGAGGGACATTATAAAACTTGCACTAATACATTGTCGACTCATATTTCTTGTTCCAAGCAAAGTAAAGGCAACATTGGTGGCACATCATTGAATCAATCAGACACAGAGGAGATTCACTGTAAATAATAGATAAGGAAATACCGGTGTCGTACAGTCGAATTAGCTCGTTTCTACACTTGACTCTTCTAGATTGCAATCCAACTTCCGTGCGCCTAACTCAATTGATGGAGATTGAGATCCAAGCTTGCCATTCACCAGTGGCCGATATGCCATTGCTGTAAATCATTGCTCATCTCTTACCTCCCTATTTGAGTGTCATCTAGGTTCAACATCTTAACAGAAATACAACAATAATTTGTTTTCTCTGTTCTTAGTTCTTAGCGTTTTTAATCTTGTTTAAATGGTTCAAGTTTTAATGAGAAAACAGAATGAATTTTCTTCTTTTTATTGAAGTTTTTTTCTTGCTTTTGTCTTTGTCAGGTTTGTAATGGTTTATAATAGTAACTACAGTTTTCCTTCATACTTACGCGTTGTTTTTGAAGCAAAATGGAAGACATTTATTAAAATTACTGTATCTAGTTAACCAAAATATAGCTAATATGATATTAGTAATATCTGATTAACGTTGCAGACAACCTTTGTGATTATACTTACCCTCTGGGTAATTTAATAAAGTGTATTCATCTCATGAAGTGTGCTAATTTAGATGATGAGTGTCTTTTAAATGATATTTATATCATTATTTCTAATTTTTTTGTATGTTTTGATGTTAGATGGTCAAGCCAACGAAAATGCCCATGCCCTTCATTTCAATCCTAACCCAAGGCACATGGACCCTTATCTCATTAAGTTGGCCGCTAATCCAGAAAATCCGACTGAAAACCTAATGTATCCTTATGATGAAAGTGACCACTTATATAATGTAAACTCAATGAAGCAATTTCACGACCAACCGCTTCCTTTTCGACTACCATTTAGTGGATTTGCATACAACTACATCTGGGTAAGTACACGTGACTAGGTACTATAATAATTAGCCTTAATTTATCAAATCTTGCTACAATTGTAATTAATAGATACATAAAGATGGCTATGTATCATTTAACAAAGGGCTCAAAAGCTATGAGTTTCCGGTTGAGTTTCCAATGGTTCCCGACAATCAAGAGCTTGAGGAAGATCCTTCGATGATTGCAATTTTCTTTGCTCATCAAGACATTCCCTCCACTGTATCAGAATCGGGCGTTTATTTTCGCCTTATCAATGTACAAATGCTGCATAATGAAACGTTAAAAGAGCGAATCTTGCAAGACTTTGACTCGTCTATGGCTTGCACCGTTGGATTTGAACCACGCTTCGTCATGATCATTACATGGAAAAACATGACATTCCCAAATCGACGATTTCATGATACTCTAAAGGTAGACCTTAGGTGCTTAAATTCTTCATCTGCTCATGCCTGTGTGATGGTTAGACTAACACCTACCAGATGGTGCTTGCCACGGACGAAATGATGACTATAGCGATGTTCAACTACGAACAAATTCAGTGGATTACTCATCTCGACAACTACGATGGCATGAAAGGCCCTGCCGCATTTGTATGTTTCTTTGGAATCTAGTTATCACTATCTTTGTATTTATAATGTAATTTTGCAGATTGGCTTCAACGGAGGCAACTCGACACAAGCTTACGAGTATGTGCCATTCTCCCAAAATCCACGCATCTCGACGCTGCCCAACCATGGTTGGGGTAATGGCATTCCTGGACGATATTTGTTCACAATTGAGGAAGAATTGGAACCTGGAGCATGTGTTGACAAAGAATTGGACCCTAATCTCCCGGACCGAATGGTACAATATTGATATTGACTTTATGAACATGTAAACTTGACTAAGTTGATTATTTTAAAGGCATTGCATACATCGACCGACTATATTCTTATGCTTGGTGGTGAAGAACTCAACTGGACTGGACCTTGTCTTACTGACGAGAGCACTATTTTTTGTAACTTTGATATCTTTCGTGTGCCAGGTCGAATGATGACACACAACATTGGTGCCTGTATCGTTCCACCAGTAATGTTCGAAGGATACGTTGATTTTACAGTATCAATCGATGACAAAACTTTTTGGTATTCGCGAATGTACATACGTAAGTATTTTAGCTGTATTTTGTAAAGATAATCTTATTATTCAATATTTTTCTGAAATTGTAGAGTCACCCGAAAGCCGTAAAGAATTTCCAGTTCGCATTAAAGAGAGAGAAATTATAGAGAGCTTGCCTGTAAATCTACCTTCGGGAGAAGAGCACAAATTAACAATTGAGTGGGCACCGGATAAAATCACATGGAGGCATGATGCGCGAGTATCCATCTCGTTGTGGGGCTATCAAGAGAAAACCTCAGTTTATCCCAAACTCACCTATTTGGTCACATTGGCAGAAGAAGTTCCCAACGATGGCGTCTATGAATTGGACTTGAACAACTTACCATCAATCAGCAAACATCTTGTGGACCGTGACTATACCTTTGGCTTTATAGGCATTAACGTTACAGGAGCAGAATGGACTCAAATTATCTGGTCCAAATCTATGCCACTTGGTTAGTGTTGAATGATAACTGAACAATTTTTACAAGTGGACTGGCGCTAAAGCGCCGTCTGTCTCTTGTAAAAAGCGGCGGCAAAGCTGCTGAGGTCAAACTCGAGTTATCATAATTCGAAGGGATATGCAAAAAAATTTTAATCAAATCAAGTGAGAAAAAGTTCGAAAGTTTAAATCAAATTGAATGAGAATTCGAAGAATCGAATCTGAATAATATTCAATCATAACACAGATAGTTAGATTCGAATTGGTTAAGCACAGAAGTAGGACCATTAAACTTTCACAGTACTTTCAAACTTTCAAAAAATGGCAGAGAACCAAAAATGTCAGAAAATGAACATAGAACATCTTTTCACTAATATATATATTAGTGAAAAGATGTATATATATATAGGAGATAGACAAGTTGATATTAACATATATCTACTCGTTTCAGCTTGGTACATGCACAAGTATTATGAACTAGAATTTGGTGTAAACTGGAACTATAAGTTTTGCAAAAGATGGTTTGATCGCGAAGCTGAACTGGACTATTTTGCCACAACAGTACATCGATGTCCATGCAAAATTTCGCAGTCAGAGTACGACCGAGGTCGTTTTGCCCCCGACCTTGATTGCAACGTGATTGACAAAAAGTGTCAAACTTTGCATCACGGAGCGCAACACTGTGTGCGCACAGCAAGGCCTTCCATTGGAGGTTCAGGTCAAACTTGTTGCTACGACGACTATGGCGAGTTGCTACAGTCGGCAGATACTATGTACGGAGGACGGCCCTCGCGTGCATTTATTTACGGCAAGCATCCTTTCAAGATGCAGACTATGGTGCCTACACTGTCTTACTGGTACTATGACGTTATGCCTTTTTTCTATTGCTGTAAATGGGCCGAGAAAGAAGACAACAGCGAAACTTGTCAAATGTATAATTTTTTCCGAACTTCGCAAGACTGCTCTTCTTACCAACCACCTGGTGTGGGTAAGTACACAAGCAAGAATAGACATTCTTACTTATACGTATGTATATCTGGCTAGCTTCAATCTATGGCGACCCTCACATTGTCACTTTTGACCGTCTCAACTATACTTTCAATGGCAAGGGCGAATTTGTTCTAGTCCATTCAGATAGTGAGATTCACAAATTGGATATTCACGGTCGTTTCGAACAGCTTCCACACTCAGAGGGCACTCATCTAACCGCAGTGGCCATCAAGGACAACCAGTCGTCAATAATTGAGTTTCGTCTTCGACCGGAAGCAGCTCGGTGGCAGTACCAACTATATCTGTTTGGTGACAAAGAGTTATACTATTTTTGGCAACCTGATATGCGTTCGATCAACATGCGCGGAGTAATGCTCTATCAACCGGCTGGAATTCGCAACATGTCACACATCATCGCTATGTTTGATTCAGGTGCTGGTGTTGAAGTGATGGTTAGCCCAGTAGGTTCGCTCATGCTCAATATCTACCTCCCACGTACATTTTTCAACATGACGAACGGCCTAATGGGCAAGTGGTCTGACTATCCCGATGATGATTTGATTTTACCTGATGGCCAACTAGCCATGCAAGCAAGTGATCGCTTGAGAATCCATGATATTCACCAACGTTTTGCCAACCATTATCGACTCTCTGAGACTCGTACCAAACTATTGATGCAATCACTATTTTGGCACGATCCGGTTGCTTACTCTCAATATGATGATCGATTCTTTGAACCACTTATGGAATTAACAAGTCAAAATTGGGATGAGCACCAGGATGTGATTAAAACTTGTGCCGACTCATTTGTAAGACTTGCTTGAATTATATTCTTTATTTTTGAATTTCACTCACATATGAATTTATCTGGTAGGCTTGTCTCTATGACTACTTTGCAACCAACGATCTCTCTTACGCAGAGCAAACCAAAAAAGATGAAGCTTTCACATCAATGATTTGGTCTGAATTAAACGAAACTGTGATTCGATGTCCAGCTCTTCCTAGACCAATCAATGGACGCAAAAGTGAGAATCGTTACTGGGCGGGCACAATCGTTCGCTTTGCATGTAACGATGGTTATCGTTTGGTGGGCTACGAAGTGCGCCGATGTCGTGAAGATGGTCTCTGGTCTTGGGGTGTCGATCCTCAGTGCATTCCCGATTTAAAGTATCGCGTCGAGATGGCTCTCATTCTCAGCTCGGTGATCGTGCCAGTTATTGCAACTACTGTAGCAATCATCTACTTTGCTATCTTATTTTACAACAAAGCCAAAGAGACAAATCGATATGAAGTAAAAGAAAACAACGAAAAGGCAAACTTGGTAGGCATAGATGAAAAACAAATATCCAGCGATAGTACATCACTTGATGCAAATGACTATTTGCCTTCTGAGAAACAAGTTTAAAGTGTTTCGCTTTTTAATCTCATTTAAGTTGTCAATTTAAATCATAAACTCAATTTAATTAACTTTGATTTAAATCCCTTTTGTACATAAATAAATCAAAAAATTATTGAGTCATTGCAGGTGATCCCAAACGGGTTATGAATCTAATTCAGTTTCTCACCCAATTGTACCACAAATGCAACTCGTCGCTAGTACAAAGCCAAAATGGTCGCTTTGTGAGAGAGCTCAGTGCTCCATCTGCCAACATTTTCAAAACAATGTTAACATATATGCTAGGTATGCTAGCCATTCTAGTATTTATTGCCATGGTTTTGTTTTGCTACTTTTACCTTCGAGAAAAGAATTTTATGGAGTTACTTGTAGAAAAGTCCAAAACGTCAAAGGTTTCGTCTCGGAATTCGATTACTATCGACAAAGTTGTGATTCGACCACGCAAAAAACCTTCTATATTACCCGATACACCTAATTCGAGCATCTCAGAGGGTGGACAAGATACTATCGATGTCTCTATTCGCAATGCCAAATTAAAAAAGAAACAGCATCTAGAAGATCTAGTTCAGCAGCTGAGATTGTCATCAAAAGAACAAGAAGCAATACGGCAGAAAAGCCGAGACAAAGGTTTCAAGAGCAGGATTCTTAAATCAAGTATAAGGCCTATGTCGTCTGATACATCGATTGACTTAACGGAAAGTGATGAATCAATAAAATTTAAGAACAGTTGGTAATAAAGCATTTTGCGACACATCAAGAGACAATTAATAGAAACTAATTAATTGTTAAATCGCCCAAATTTAAAATTGAAATTATATAAGTTAAGGTTTGGTTGAAAAATTTAAATAAAGTATATTTTTCTAGTAATTCCATTCAGTATATAAATAATAACTAATCTATATATTAAGTTAATAACAATATTTACAAGAGAGTCGGCGCTAAAGCGCCGTCTGCCTCTTGTAAATAAACGGCGGCTTTGCCTCGAGTTATAATTCGAAGGAATATGCAAAAAATTCGAATCGAATCGAGTAAGAATTGAAAAAATTCGAAAGTTTTAATCAAATTGAATCCGAAGAGTTATGCACAACATTCGAATCAAATCGGAATAAGATTCGAATTATAACA
>DVQH01000786.1:0-17994 GCA_018231625.1 Papilio phestus | reverse complement strand
CTTGCCTTCCACAGTGCTTTGGAAAAATTAGCCATACCCCAGAAAAACACCATTGGGGCAAACCAGATGTTTTTCTGAGGTAAATCATAATTTATCCAAAGCAATGCAAGAAAATCGCCCGTTTGCCGCTGGATAACGTTATAGTCTATAGAAGAAAACAATGGGAAAATTATGGTTTACCACAGAAAAACACCACTGAGGCAAAGCAGAAATGTTAACCAAGGTCAGGGTGAAAATTTTCAATTGTCAACTCACATAGACTGTTCTCCACCTAGTGACAAAATAGAGAATCTAATTAACTTTCATAGCTCTTTAAAACATTTTTTACCCTTACCTCCAAAATCTGCCCTGAGACAAAGAGCACAAGCGTTTTTCTGCAGAATGAGGCTCCCCATGGGATGTCTTAATTTTCCAAAACACTGGTAGAAGGCAAGACGCTGTCTATGGAAGAAAACAATGGGAAAGGTATGACATACCCCAAAAATACACCTTGAACAAAACAGGACTTTTTATTGACTGTGTAATTTCGATTTTCCCGTGCGATATGAGTGTTCCATAAACAAGTATTAAAAAATTATACTAAAAGTGACAAATACAGTTTGCCAGGCAAATACACTTTGCTCTTCACACAGCGAACGGTTGGCTAGTTTTTTGTAAAAAAAGAACTAAATTTAAACCAAAATAGACTATATTTTCGAAAAAGTCGAAAATCAACCAAGTTTGGGCTAATATTTAAGCCAGTTTAGAAATCACTAGCCAGTTTTGGTCGAAATTTACCACTTTTCGCTGTGTGAGAAAGCGTGTCAAAATTTTAACCTAAACGGGCAAGTGATTTCAAAACAGGCTTTTCAACATTTTAACTCAAATGTTACAGCTTTCAAGCACGGTTCGAAATTTTACTCATTTAGGTTAAAATTTAGGCTTATTTTGAAATCACTTGCCCGTTTGGGTTAAAATTTTGAAAAGCGTTCGCTGTGTGTACGTTCGAACTGATCCAAATTGAGAACATGCAGTGCTAAACCAGGAACAAAAGTTCTGAAACAAGTCGAATGTGTGGTGTTGTTTAACTATTAAGTCTCTCTGCTAAATTGTGCGGATTAGCCGCCAATTATAATGCATAGATGGCGCTAGTGTAAATATTTAAAAAAGGCAGACGGCGCTAAAGCTCTTGTAAATAAAGCCGCCGAGGTCATAATTCAAAAAAGTTATCATGATTCGAAGGAATATGTAAACAATTCGAATCGAATTGAGCGAAGTTGAAATTAGAAAAGTTCAGAAGTTCGAATCAAATAGAATGAGAATCCGAAGAGTTATGCACAACATTCGAATCGAATTCGAATCCTCTTTGAAGCTAGACCACCATGCTTATCCGGCACTCTTTTTCAATTTAATAAAACAACAAACAACATAATCTAACTCTGTATAGGAAAATCTCAAAGTTGCGCTTGCTCAACTTGATGGTTAAGGTGTTATATTAAACTTAAAACTTAAATTAAGTTAAACTTTAAAACTTGACAGCTTTGAATTTCACATTCTTATTATTACTACTTCATTCTAGTTTATAAAACTTAAGTCACAAAAATAAACTCAAGAAAAAAATCCAATTTGTGCTTCTTTGTGGACTTTATCGATACTTGATTCAACTCTAGCGCGATTAGATAACTGTGAAATGAGGTATGTAAACTATGACATAGGATAGATTATGTATTGGTTTAGTACTTCTAGGAGTTGGTTATTTGGCAACTACTTGAATGGTGACGCCATTATTATGATTGTATATAAGCGAGTTTTAGTTGAAATTGAAGTGGTTAGAGTTAGATAGAAACAAAGTGATGATGAACAAGTGGACATTTGTACTAGTTGTGGGGTGTTTGTGCTTGCAGGCCATCGTGGTCGAGGGTGGATGTCCGTGTGCTCACGCTTCCGAGTGTGCTCCTATCGCTACCAAGTATTCCAAAGAGGTTATTATTCGTCTATGCTCACTTCCACGTGCCACGTTCATCTTTGTTTATTTGATTTTATCAGGCGTTTGGATATGTACTCAAATCTGATCATCAAATATGGAATAATTTTGACTGGAGCAAACTAACCACTATCGCATTGGTCGATTTTTATGACGTTCAAATCGTATGCCTTGCTCATCGCCACCAAGTTCGAGTGGTGACTAGAGGTTTTTGAACTTTGAGGGCATCTAAATCTTATACTAAACTTTTTATCGCTTTTTAGAATCGTTTAATTTGGCACTGATCAACAATCAAAGTGCTTCTAATAAATGGGTTGAGGATAAAGTAGGTTTTGCCTCAAAGAATTATCTTGATGGAATTAGTCTCTACATTGACGATGCTGTTGGTCGGGGTAGCAAGCAAGTATCAGAACTTACTCAATTTGTGAAACAAGTCACTGAAAGCTTTCACCGAAAAATACCTTCCTCCAAAGTGGTATTCAACTTGCCTTGGAGTCCCCACCAACTTCACAATATAAGTAAGTTCACTAATTGGTAATTACAAGTGACGTTGATTGATTGAATAATCAGATGAAGGGGTGGATAACAAAAACTATGACATTGTATCAATATCCAGCATCGTCGATCTGCTCTTTGTGATGAACTATGAACAGCTAAGTCAATCAGAAGAACCTTGCTTAAGTGGCGGCAACACGGGATTCTTCTACACACTAGGAGCATTGCTTGCCTACAAGGAGGCCAAGGTTGATTTAAACAAGATGATTGTGGGCTTTCCCTACTATGGCCACGATTACCAATGCCTCAGTTCGGAACCGACAATTTGTTACACCAAAACATTCCAGTATCGTGGGTTCAATTGCAGCAGTCATGTAGCTACCATCGTGACTTATGATCAGTGGTATGAATATGTGAAGAAATTGCCATCATATACTCATTACTATGACGAGCACTCTGATTCTCATTACTATTCATACAAGGTAAGCATTGGCAATTTGTGATCTCTCATCATTGATCCGATTTGTGGTTCTTAGAGTGGAGATGGCACTATGCATCAACTCTGGTATGACGGCTGGGCTTCTCTCAACAACAAATTCAATTTAGCACTTCAAAACAATGTGCATGGCATTGGCATGTGGACCCTCAACTATATGGATCATGGTGCTTGGGCCAACCTTCCCAGCGTGCGCCATTAATAAAATGACTAAACTAGTTTTGAGCTGCTCAAATAAATTCACACCAGTTGATTGTTCGATTGTAAAACACTATCGCTATTGATCACGGTCTGATTTGAAGGTTAGCAATAAACCGACAAACGATTGCCCAAACACGTCTAAGCAAGTTAGCTCATTCAAGCGTGCAAAGAGAGAGAATACAAAGCTAGAATACAAGACCAAAATGGCAATTATTGCGAGGCTAAATGCGAGCCACTGTATGATTGGTGGTGCGACCACCGATCATCCCAGTGGACACGTCGTCATTCCTCTCATATCGGACTATTCCGGTGATACTGATCGGTGGCAACGATCGGGGGATAAGCGGTGCAACCGATAATCACAGGCTGCCGGGTGGCACTACACTGTGTCACAGTCTCACAGTCCATGCCCAAGCCAGACTCCAATGAAAAGCAATGAGAGCCTCACTTGCAGTGTGCACGCACCAATTGGTTGCAACTCTCTCTAAGCATAGCAATGCGTCGAACGGCAATGCAGACTGCCACCGAGTGGAGCAGCCAGCTGACTGCTCACGCCGTGGCTGGTAGCCTTTAGCAGGGGGCACCGTGTTGCAAGTGCAGTTACTGCACTGCCCGCTACACCGAGTCAGTGAGAAGGGAAGTCAGGTAACGGGTCGCTGTTCTCCCTTTGATCAACCTATGTCAAATGATATTCTCCAGGATTTTTTGTTTTTAATTCCTATGCCATTTCACTTACTCCACTCATTTGATCATCGGCTGTGATACAAGCCACCAGCTACTTACTTACATTGTTATCTTCTGCAAACCACTCGAAGCTAAACAAGATGAGACCCGAGTCGGAACAGAGTGGACAATGTGCTCCCAGAATAATATCACCACCAAATGGTAGCCAGGTCTTCCAGAGAGTTTTTGTTGACTTCACTGTATTCATAATATGTAAGTAATAAAAACATTTGTTTGTGTGTGCTGTCATTAGTGTAAATCTAAATTTGCTGTTTGCTTGTTTTGGTCTAGTGGGAGTCCCAATATTATGCCTTTACCTCGTGGGTGCTCCTTACCATCGTGGTTTCAATTGCGGCGACCAATCGATTCGGTATCCTTTTTTAGAGAACACAATATCTACAGGAGTGCTCTATATCTACGCTACTTTCATTCCTTTAGTTGTGGTAAGCTTAGACCTACTAATGTAAAAAATTAAATATGCTGACTTTTGGTGTATAATAGATTTGCATTAACGAATACTTCGTAATGCGTGCTCAATGTTCTAACTTTGAAGTGTCGATGAGTCGCTTCTGGAAGGGTTACTTTTGGCAACTATACCTCTTTCTGGCTCCATTCATTTTTGCCGTCCTAGCATCTCAACTGATTACCGATATAGCAAAATACAGCATTGGTCGACTGAGACCACACTTTATTGACTTGTGTAAGCCTAAGTTTCAAGGTGTTACACTGTACCGTGATTCGGAATGCAAGTTTCCTCTTTTACCGGAGACGTACATAATCGACTACGTGTGCACCAACGAGCAAGTTGGCTACAAACTGTTGCGCGATATTCATCTTTCCTTCATGTCTGGTCACTCTTCGTTTTGTGCTGTTGGTCTAGTGTATTTAGTGGTAAGTGCAACCCAGATCGCACTGCTCACCGAGATTATATTCATCTCACTATCTTCTCTACAGTTCTACATTCAGCTTCGCGTCCGCTGGTCTCAGCTAGGCCTTCTCAAGCCTCTCTTTCAGTGCCTTCTAGTGTGTCTGGTGCTCTACACCGGATTTTCTCGAATCTCGGACTACAAGCATCACTGGAGTGACGTGCTAACTGGACTCGCCCAGGGCACTCTAGTCGCTATGTTGGTCGTTTTCTACGTTTCCGACCTCCACAAACAGCACACTTTCTTTAGGTCTCGTAAGCTAAATAGCGCCGGGCCAAATTCCAACCAAAATAGGGAATCCGGCGTCTAGTTGCTAGCACCCAAGTGCGCTTCTTATTCAACTTTGATTTTTTCTAGTTAAAAATATTTTTCAAATACTTATTTATTATTATAATATAACTTATTATTGATGTTTCATGTAAAATTCATTTTTTTGTCGATACCGATACTTGTTTCCAAATTACTTCTCACTCAAATACATAGAATATAATTGTTGCTGTTCACTGTCAACGAATTTAGCTACAAAATTTACTGTAAATAAAGCGTCACACTCATCACTTGTTGGAGGTTCGAGTTTTTTACGTTGGGAGTAAATGACCACGCTGGGAGTGGAGATGTCCGAGGTGAGTTTGCGATACTTGCTGTTATGGAGAATGTGCTCCACGGGAAGGTCAAAGTGAAAGATCAGGAGTTTAGTGTTGTGCTGGCGGCACACCTCCACCCATTTGGCCCGAGTCGCCTTGTCCACGTTGGTGTTGTCGATGACGCAATTCCTCGACTCACTCAGTGATTTGTTGGCTAGTGACACGCACTTACTCTGCGACTTGAGAGTGTCCATATTGATATGCACATAGCCGAGCTTCTTCAGGTAGTTCTCGTAAAATGTACTCTTTCCAGATCCAGCGATTCCACAAAACATGATACAGTGCTTGGCGGATGGAAGCACGGAAGAAATGTCCGCAATTCTCTTACCGGTGCGCACATTCACCAAAACATGGTCTGTTTGATCGCTCCTCTTAAACTTGAAACAACCCTTCGGAAGCAATGACTCGGTCATGTCGCGTATTTTAAAAGTGTCATTCTTGCAAGTCAAAAAAAATTGCTCTGGCACCATAAATTTAAGACCACAATTAGCTGCAAAGAGAAGATCGCCCGAACTGTGGTCGCCTTTTTGAATAGATGTCTTCTTGCGACCTGCCGCGTCTCCAACATAGAAACTGTTCTCTTTTTCAACAGGTAGGTCAGGTTGAACCGTTTTTTGAAAGTACTGCCATAGACCTACACGTGGTTTCCGGTAAATATCATCTTCTATGGCAAGCAAGATTAGACAAGGCACATTGATCTTTTTGATCGACTCGTTGAGCCTTGTCTTAAGTTGCTTCACGTCGAGTTTGCCTTTGGAAACTCCAAGTTGGTTGGAAAACACCACAAACCTATAACCTTGATCTACAAGTTTTTTAATATACTCCGGTAGTTTGGGATCAAACAATTTCCAATCTTGTGCATTAATTGGAAAAGTCTTGTCACTCTTGGTACCCACTAAGGTGAAATCATAGTCAAAAGCTGCAATTCGTGCCGAAGGATTGCCACTTCCCTTGTAGTGCCCAATGATAACTTTTCCTGAGTCATGATCGGACCATATAATATCGCTGCAAGAATTACTGTCCACTTAAGGTGTATTTAATTAGACGAGTGTAACGTTGAAAGCAATAAAAACATACCTGATAGTGCAGCAACATTACTGGTTACATCGGTAGACAAAGGTGAAATATGCACTTTGTAACGGAATCCAGGTCCTTCTAGAAACTCTCCAGATTTGCACAATTTGAAAGAATCATTTTTGGAGTAATGAACATGTAAACCATTGTCCTTGAGTTGAACAGTGCAAAATTTTCTAGGACATTTTATATTTTTTATTTTGCATTGACGATTTCGGCCTAAAATTAATGTTTGACCAGCTTGAATTTCTTGATGGGGTATTGTTAACTCTGTAGAAATCAATTTACAAGTCATCAGGAAAACTTTCAAATATATCTTCTTAATATTAATATTATTACAATTAAACAAAACGCGGTCAAAACGTTGGATCATTTATGCCACTGCAGTTGCATGAAGCAGCCTAGAATGTTGACATTGTGAGTAATGCACACAAAGGACGTAAAATCTCAGCAAAAACTTTTATTTTTGAATTATTACAAATTATAACATGTAATTATAATAATAAAAACAACTTAAAACAAAAAAATAAAAATAAAACAAGTGTTTAACTATATTTATCCAAAAATTTAAGATGAAACTCTTTAAACATCTTCATCATGAGCTCAAGTTTGTCGTTTTGTGGGAGGATGGTTGTACGAAAGTGGTAAGTGCCTGGAAGTTGTCCGAAACCGGATCCTGGTACCACACAGATGCCACAGGTCTCCAACAACTCCATGGCATAGAAGAAATCGGCCGCCTGCTTTCGCTCTTTAGCCTGATTCACCGCTTTGTCAGGGATTTCAATCTTGGGAAAGGCGTACATAGCACCAGCCACTTGGTTTGAACTGATTCCTGGGATTGCATTGAAAGTGTCCGCCACGAGCTCAGCTCGATACTTGAGAGAACTTAACACTTGGTTTTTCTCTTTCATGTAAAGTTCGTAAGACTCCTCATTGGACTCTGGTGGCTTTACGATACAGTCCAACGCCATTTGTCCCAACACAGACGAACAAAGACGAGCGGAAAGCATTTTTAAGAAGATCGCCTTTACGTCTGGATTAAAATTCTCTAGCTCACAGTAACCACCTCGTAATCCACATTCCCCCATGTAACCTTTAAGATGTAGCATATTTTTACCAAAGTTAAAAATAATAAAAATGAATCACTTACCTTTTGAGGCAGACATGACGGAAGCTAGCTCTAGACTTTCCTTCATGTCGTGCATCACTTTCTTAAACGAGAAAAACTCTCCACTCCAAATGTTATGCTGATACACTTCATCGGCAATGATCAATAATTTTTCGCTTTTGGCAAAGCGAATGATGTCTTCGATGTTTTGTCGGGAGAGAACAGATCCAGTGGGGTTGCCAGGATTGATCACTACAATTGCTTTTGGTATGCACTTCTCTTTGGCTTTGTTCAGCGATTTCTTCAGTTCATCAATACTCAGTGCCCACTGGTTCTCTAACAACAAGAATAGATTCAAACTTTTGGTATTAACCAAGAGTAATTAACTTACCCTCGTCGAGATAGTAATTAATAGGACACATTCCATACTCGGTAATGGTAGCAGAATAAAGCGGATATTGCGGGATTGGAATCATGACTCCAGTAGGTAGTTGGTCAGTAGAGCCAGTGTTGATCAGGGCTAATACTGAACGAATGGCCTCACTTGCCCCAGTGGAGAGTACAATGTTGCGCCAGTCGGATGGCACTCCATCTCGTTGCTCGATGTACTGGGCACAGTGCTGTCGGATAATCTCGACACCAGCGGAATCCGAATATGAGCCGGCTGAGTTGCCACCGCAGTATTGTAATAAGAGTTTAGTGCGCTCTTTGACATCTCTGGGAAAGTGGTCACTGCTTAGCAAACTCTGGTCCGAAGCACAGGCTAGTACTTGGCGGAGAAAAGTGAGGGGTGCCTGTCCCATTGCGTGACAGTCACCAATGTTGGCACGGATCACTTCGGAGTAGGGCCGATTTGACTTGCCCTCCTTAATTTCGCGCTCTATCTCACCGGCACGAATCACTAGAGGTCCACGCACCGCATACTCCATTTGCTTTACATTTTCGCTAATTTGATCCAGAGTAATGCTGTACCAACGTGTGCTCGACGACGATAGTTGTCTCTTCGGTAACCAGGTCAGATGTTTTAGTTGGTTAAACAATGCCATTTGAGTGTTGACATCCAAAAACTTAGGCATAACTGCAAAAAGTATTCAATTCAACAATGTTTGACCTTTGCAAATCATAAAGTTAGAACGATCGTGCCAGAAGGATGATGCGATGGGAAAGTGATAAGTATGAAACGATAAACTAGTCGATAGTAAAGATAGTCACTAAAAGTTAATAAATTCGCATAGATTGATTCAGCCACCGTTTTGGCCGCTCTCGACACAAATCTCTGGCAACGATCACTGAGCCACTGGGCTTAGATAGCGCACTGGTGACGACAAAACACACTTAGTAGCATCTTTACAGTGGCGCACAAATGAAGAGGTGAAAACTAGGATACAAACTAACTTGCAGGCAACTGAGTTGTACAGAACATACACACACATGCACACTCGCAGATTGCTCAATGAAAACGTCATCCATTCAGTACCAGTCCCCGCCAGATGGCTCTAAATACATTTTATTTGAACTTTGTACAAGAAACGTGTAAAATGAAGAGATCAGTACATTTGATGATCGTCATAGAATTGTCCCCTCTGTTGAGTGGATTGCATTTGTTGGTTGGTAACTTGTTGTTGTTGTTGGGCATTCTGGAATCGGAACTGCTGCATCATGCCAACCTGGCCCTGCTGAAGATTCATGCGATTTGGGTTCATCCCGTGCTGTTGCAAGAGATGTCTCAGTTGTTGGTGTTGAGAATTTGGAACATTGTTTAATTGTTGCCGCTGAAGATGTTGTTGCTGTTGTTGTTGATGTTGCAGATGCTGTTGAAGATGTTGGCGAACCACGGCACTATTCTGCGGTTGCATCATCTGTCCTTGTTCCATCTTTACCATTGGTTGTTCCATTTTTACCATTTGCTCCATTTGGGCTTGTTCGTTGGGCAAGAAGCTACGAGAAGTGGGCGTACTCATGTTGCCTTGATTGTTAATCGACTGTCCAGCAGCACTCATCGTACCAAACTGTTGCTGTTGACCGGTCATATTGGATTGAGTGACAACATTGGCTGGCATCATTTGCTGATTCACTGTTTGTTGGCCACTTTGTTGCATTTGATTGATGCTACTTGCTTGTGAAGTGTTGATTAATTGGATGCCAGCGTTGCTGGTAGCCACCATGTTCGGCTGACCGGAGTTATTGATAAACACATTCTTCTGTTGGTTTGGCATGCTTATCATGCTCGCAGAGGTAGCATTGGTCATTTGCATCTGGTTGGGTTGGTTCATCATGTTCATGTTCATTGAACCGGAAACGTTGACACTTGTGTTCTGCATAGTGTTGTTGATTTGCTATAGATTGTATAATACAACCGTTAGTCAAGAAAACTACAATTTGTGAGAAATAAGGTAAAACAAGCAACAAAGTGGTGAAAAATAGCAAAGATCTCGTTAGCAAAAAGTGCATTCAGTGAAGCCAATAGTAATATGTAGTGGTAGAAGCCGATTCATCCTCGAGGAATGCAAAACCAACTTTACCTGAAACATAGGACTTTGAGTACTAGAAGCCATCATTTGAGAGTTCTGATTGTGAGTAGCCTGGCCCATTTGGCTTGGCATCATTTGGACGTGCATCTGACCACCCATAGCAACTACAGGATTTGCACTTGACACTTGACTGGTTGTCATTGGAGGCATTTGACTTTGTTGCTGTTGCTGCTGATGCTGGATTTGTAGCTAAAGGTCAGGCAAAGTTAGAGAATGCAATCCGTAAAATTATGCGACCCCATCAAAATTGAATTATCCCACTAGATTTCAACTCAATTTGATATTAAAACATAGGATCGCAGATTGTCAATTGAAAATAATTACACCACATGGTAACCTACCATTTTTTGCTTCACTTGTTGTTCTTTCCTGTGCGACTCAATGAGATCTCTCATCGAACTCATAAATTCTTCTTGATTGTGAGGGATAAAGCCAACAAAAACCCTAGATAAATGCAAATTTTTAAAAAAATGTTGTCATCAACAAGTCATACTTTTTGTCAGGCATATAAAATAATATTATAATCCGGATGTTTGCCGAATTAGGTAATTGAATACAGCCAACCTATTAAATTGTAAAAATAGCATAACATTAGTATACTAAATTGAAGACAATTTTAGATATTACAAAAGTATTTAATGCTTTTATAAGAAGCTGGTGACCTGGAGAGTCTTGAGGAAAATGAAAATTGACAGTATACGAGCTATTCTTGAAGATAGGAGATAATCGATTCATCATGCTTTTCGGAACTGTAGCAACATTTAGCCTCTCAGGCCACCGATCTGCTGCAAAATCTGGTTCATTGGTTTTCGGTTGATAAGTAATATGACACTCAAGTGAATAGGTCACTTTAGATTGTGGATTATTTGATCCTTGGGTGCTTTGGAATTCTACAAGACCACTCCAGATAATTGGCCGTTGACCATTGATCATGGGCGGCTGCATGTTCATCTGGCCAACTTGCTGAGGGGCAATCGGTTGTGATTGTTGCATAAAATGAGGTTGAGAAATGGGAGATGCAACTGAGCTCGGAATGGATGCAGGTGAGGGTACTGGGCGCATGTGTGGCGATGGTTGCGGTTGTGGAGAAGGTGCTTGGATTGGATTGGCGAACGAAGTTTGCATTTTCAAAGCTTGCATTCGAAGGGCTGGGTTTACTTGACCCATTGGTGGCTGACCCATTGGTGACTGACTCATTGGTGACTGACCCATTGGTGACTGACCCATTGGTAACTGACCCATTGGTGGCTTACCCGCTGGTGACTGCTGGGCCACCATTTTGCTCATTTGAACAGGTGAGGCAGTAAGTCCACCAATGTTCGGGTTGTTTATTTGAGGAACACGAGGGCGCATTATTTGGTTGGGATTGCGAGCACCGGTCGAAGGAGAGGGTACATTGCCATTATTGACCCAGGAAGGCACTGGTGATGCTACCCTCACATGCATTGCGCGTTCTTCATTCATTTTTGAGTGTGAAGGGAAGGGTTCACTAGGCGTCATTGGATTTGGATTTGGCCGTGAGATTTGTGGAATCTGAGGAGGTGATGACGACTGCTTAATGCTTTGTGGCGTCTTTTCTACTTCGATCGATGATGGCTGGGAAAGAGGACTGACAGGCTTCTCTTGCAGATAAAACCCATTCAAAAGTACTAGGTGACGACGATCCCGTGCATAGCTCTTCGACAAAGCATTGGGTAAGTTACCCCCGCCACTCTCGAACAATTTGTACAAAAAACTCATTTTGCGAGGCGAAAAAACACTAAAATTAATGTTTTTTTCAACCAGAACTGTCATCAACTGATCCAGAGTAAAACCGCTGTAAGCTAGACTTTCCGTGGATGGTTCTTGATAAGGAGTAGAGTTGCAAATCAAAATGCAGTGTTTGGGTGGCTTCACACCGTTGCCCTTCATGTCACTGCTCATTTTCTCGCGATAGCTACCGAGGTCATCAAATAGATCAATTGCAGTGCACAAACCCTCGACCAAATGACTAGATGCATCACCAGCTCCTCCAATAAACCTACAAATCGATTAATCACATTGAAAATGTGTGAGCTGTACTGTTGAATCAAATAAACTTACGGAATCTTATCAAACCATTCGAGAAAAGTTTTTGAACAAGAAGTTGGGGCATAGCAAATTGAGGCTGAGTCTGGCTTACAGTCCATAGACATGTAGGTCACAATTCCAAACAGACTTGAGATAGCTTGAAACTTTAAATTTTTATAATTTTATTTTAAATTTTAACTTCCCAAGAATCAAGGCCATACCTTTTTGTCGAACGTCGAATCACGATCGTCCATTTGAGTTCCATTGAAATATCTGCAAATTTCATGTCAAAATTAATGGCAAAAACTTAAACAAAGAAAAAGTATTTACTCCAAAGTGGGAATAACGTAGTTTGTTTTGAAACTTTCGACATAGGGGCTTATGTGAGCAGTGGCCTCGATGAGGAAAACCACATCGGCATAGCAGTTCTCGTTCACAACCATGTTGTAGGTGGTTTGACACACTCAAGAAGTGGATTACAGTGCAATTGAGATGCAAATTAAGTGATGATCAAGTGAGAAGCAAAATGCAAGACCAGTGATTGGCCGTGACTGGTCACCAGTGACTGTGTTCCGACTTAAGTTGTCACCGGTGAGCAACACACAGCTGCCACCGATCCACTCCATTCATTGCGCACCCATGCACTACTCATCGATAGATGGCACTTCTCTACATGCTGCCATCTCCATTCATAATTTACTCATTCAGCATTCATTATATGTGCCAGCAATTGACCACCTCGCTCACTCGCAGGGCACTTTTGAACTTAAAAAATAAAGAATTATGACTCAAATTGTGTAGTCTGAGTTGTATTTTATTTCATAGTAATAATAATAATAAAAATGGCGGAGTGCAAGTTATTGTCGAAGATCTGTAGTCAACTGAGAAACTCAGTCAAATGTGGAAGTATTTTCATAGTTAGATTTGCCGGATTATAACCAAAATGTTTCTCCACATACTTTATTTTACCTTGTGAAATGTTCATCACACTCGTCAATAAATTAAAAAAATATATTAACTTTTACTCTATAAATTTAGCTAAGCATTTAAAAATATTCCAACCATAAGTTGGCTTAGATGTAAATGAGTTAAAAATTTGTACATTTATTTGTCGTAAAAATTTAAATAAACAAATCTTAATGTTTTTTTGCTTGTGTAGTATAAAAATTTAACATAGCATACAAATTGTCAACTAACTTGTTTGTTTTTGTTTCAAGTTGGAAAAGTGATGAAAGGTTGCGCCTTGAGTGATTATTATGGTATAAAAGTTACTGACTGGTTGGATCAGATATTTAAAAAAATGAAGGCTACATTGGGAAAAACTACTTAATAGAATAAATTAATAAAAAACCTAGTTCAAATCACAAATTGTGGTTATAAAATAAACGGGCTAGAATTGTCTTCACGGGATGGTTCTTTCCTTGGTTGACCTACAAAATCAACCAAGAGTTTGTAGAGTTGAGACAATCATTCACCTCACTTTTGATCAAGCTTTGCTCGATCAAATGCAAACCAAATTTTCTTAACGTTCGTTACAATAACAAAAAATCCAAATCTGGTCGATAGGAAATAGTTGAAACAAATAAAATGTATTATTAAGAAAAATGTTAGAACAGTAGTGTGGACTGGGAGAGGTACAGTGAATGGTGCTGTACCATCACGGGCTGGTAGAGTGGTGAAGTGAGTGGGTGTGCTTTAGGTAACGGTTGGTTGAGCGATATCACCAGCACTGGCAACTTGCAGTGGAGCACTCGAATGGCTGCCACTGCTTATTCTTTGTTCCAAATAGTTACGCATCGCACTGTTAGCTTGCTGCTCCTTCACTACAGGAACTGTAGGATTAAACCAAAATTAGACTAATAATTATTTCACAAGGCTGCAACTGTGCTTACAAAAGTATGGATGCTCCATCGCTTCTCTCGCAGTCAAGCGCTGTGCATGATCGTATTGAAGAAGCTTGTCCAGAAAGTCAATTGCGTCATTTTCAACTAGATGGGAATTTTCACGATTCATAAACTTTTCCCATCTTTTGCGAGAGTGTCTGCAAGTATAGAACAATTAAATAAATACACAGAAAAATAAAGCACAAAGGTACCATACCTTCCCAAGATATTATCGAATCTAGAGTCGAGCTCAATTTGATATCTATTCAAGTAGTCAAACAACTCTTCGGTGCCGAGAACTTTTGCAATGCGAACCAATTGGTCGTAATTATCATGACCATGGAAAAAGGGTTCCTTTCGAAAGATCATCGATGCAAACATGCAACCCAAACTCCACATGTCTAGCGAGTAGTCGTACATTTGATAATCCACTAAGAGCTCTGGTCCCTTGAAGTATCGAGACGCCACGCGCACATTGTACTCGTGACCAGCGTGATAGAATTCAGCTAATCCCCAATCAATTAAGCGAAGCTGTAATTTTACAAAATAAAAATTAATATAAAAAAGACTTAAAAAACAACTCAAGCCAACCTTTCGATTTTCGTGATCAATCATGACATTATGTGGCTTCACATCACGATGCATAATTCCCATACTATGACTGTAGTCGAGAGCTTTCAACAATTCGTACAGATAATACCGAATGTCATAAGGTGTTAAAGTTTGATATAGCTGTTTGAAATCCGTATTATTAACGTGTTCAAACACCAGGGAAGGAGTACGTGTCTGTAAGCAAGGTTGATTTAGTCAAACAAGAATTACACGACTCGAGTCGAGAATATACCAGATTATCCTTGACCACTGCTTGCAATGTAATGATATTTGGACCAGACCGCAAATTCTCTAGAATCTTGATTTCACGTTTAATCTTCTTTTTCTTAACAGGCTGCAAAATAGTTGAAAGCAAAAAGTTAGTAAAAAGCATGCTGAAGAACCGAAAGAAAGAAACCTTAAGAATTTTGACAACACATTTTTCATTGTTGGTAATGTTCACTGCTTCAAAGACTTCACTATATTTGCCACGGCCCAGTTTTTTGACCAACTGATAGTTGTCCTGATTAGACCACTCCACTTGATGCATCTCATAGTCCCAGTACTCAGGCGGTCGTTGAGTGTTCACATCAGCGTAGACACGCGACCGAGATGGAAGTGGCATCTTCACACGTTTCTGATTCGTGGAAAAGGCAAGGTACGACAGATAAGTGCTTCTTAATAACTTTGACTCTAGTAGACTTTCTTTTGAGAAATAATTATATTTTGAAAAATTCCTATTTGTGTTTTGATGAGATTTTTTGAACACAGAAGCTAACAAGCATAACGGTGATAAAAGCTGATACTTGAAGGGAAAACGCTGCAATTTTCGAAGAGCTTAAATATAAAAAAATATACGATATTTGCATTAATTGTTATTTGTTTTACAAAAAACTCAAAACCTACCAAAAATTTTGAAATGTGTATATTGTAAACAATCAACAACATAAACGATAAGTTATAAATAAAAAAAGATAAAAAAATCAAGAGGGCAATCAAAATGGTAGAATAAGATCCGATGAAAATGCTTAACCAAAACCAAAGATACAATCTGAAGCGATAATAGACTGATGGAGGTGTGAGTAGCAAGTAGAAGCGACTCCTTAGTGCTCACTGGCTCAGTGTGCGCACCGTCTTTCGAGGTTGTGTGATTCAATGTTAGGCGTAAAGATGACCTCGCCTCGTCCGGGTCACTCGGAGCCGTTCGGTGAGCCCCGGGAGGATCTTTGCCAACTTAGATAGGTTGCCAAAGTGGAAGAGAGACGAGGCCCGATCGCGGCGAGTGGCTCGAGTCGGACAGTCGTCAGCGATCGAGAGAGAGAGAGAGAGGGAGAGAGTGCCACTGAGCTGAGCTGCCGTCGCTGTGGCACAACAAAAAGATGGACGACTGCCGCTGCAGTGCCACCGCACGGAATATGCTTTGTAATCGGTTGAAAAGGGGGACGCTCTATCCAATACTCTTTTCTCTATTTTGCTTATATACAACGAGTTATATTTTTTTAATTTATATAAATTTTAAGAAAAATCCTGTATTTTTACTAATCAACAAACTACAATTGAGTTAATAATTTTTTGTATATGAGCTAAAAAGTTAACCTAGGTAAGTCACACCTTTTTCGAAGCAACTTACTCTGCATGCAGGTCTGTGTCTATCTGGCAAACCACCTCTACACCTCGAGGTCCGTTCAAAAGAGGTGGAGTTAAGTGGCACAACACTTGTGCAGAATTTGTTACGATGGTGTTACGATTGTTGTGTGGTTGTGGTGACAGACACCTCCTTTTTCGAAGGTCCATCGTAGTGAAAACCACACCACACCACACCACACCACCATTAGCACCGGCGGCAGTAGATGAGAAATCACGCTATCTGTGTACAGCTTGCCCTCCACAGACGACCCAACTCATCTCGGCGCGACGCCGGTAACGAAACTCATCCTGTTGTCTTTGTGTCTTACTTTTAGCACTACTAGTCTACAATCTAATTTTATAATCTCTCAAATTTAAAATAAGATTATAAAATGACTTTTCTATTGACTTGTTGTGTATTATTTTAAAAAATTGGTGTCTATTGTGTCGGGATAGCCTATTCGGTTGTGACAGAGACTCATAGGACACCGAGATGGCACTATGAGTCATGCCTCATGCAACACCCTAAGGTTAGAGGTTGGAACACTTGTCTCTCAACTTACACTAGATATGGCTACTCACCTCGAGCTAGCCACACGTTTGCTCTCTGGTGCAGCATGGTAGGAGATTTTGCAAATGCAAACACACTTTTATAACTCTGGTGATATCTGACGACAGAATCTAGAAGGTTTGTCGAAATATTCTTGAATGCAGTACAATGGTTGTAGTGTCACTGCCAACAAGACACGGTTCTCTACTTGTGATGTTTTTAATTTAACCGATGTGTCTCAACTATATCACAGTTTGAACGTAGAGGCATCTAAATAAATAATTATAACTCATTTTCCTCTGTAAAGTTTATCATTTTTCGAAACTTCTTTTTTTTATTAAAGCGCCACTATGACGTATAGTTTGGCGAATGACTATATTTCCTGTCTTTGATTAGCTTTCAATTGCCAATCATGCATTTTAATTGTTCGTAAAAAAATAAAAAAAGAACAGGTCCCACCGAGACTCGAACTCGGATCGCTGGATTCAAAGTCCAGAGTGCTCACCATTACACCATGGGACCACTTGCTTACTAAAAGCCTTTGCATCATAATTATTTAAGAGAAATTATAAAAGCAAACCCAAATCTTGGTCAGAATACAAAATGGGGGGAAAGCATCCATTGTTAGTCTGTTACATAACGTATGTTAAGTCACTTCATGCGCTCCTAGCGAATGGCTGCAGTAAATCTCGGAGAGAATGGCGAGAGCAGGTGTATATGGCGAAATAGCGTTTAGCTGAACGGACAAGCCAAGTCGAGGGCAGCACCATCTCGACCAGATGTCCATTGTTGTCGAGGCGCGTCCAAGTGCAATGTCCCGAGAAAAGTGGAGCGACTGAGGCCCCATCTAGTGGACACGGCACAGTCGCGAATGTGCTGTTGTTAAGCCGGTAGGCATCGTTATTTTGTTGAAATCTGTGTGGCTACAGTATTCTTTCTCTTATCTAAATTAACTAAAATTTAGAATTTTTCTGGTCTAGAAAAATTCTTAAGCATTAAAAATAATGCTTATTTTGTTTAGAGTACTCTGGTTATTTACTGGCCACATCTAAAAAAAGTCACTTTGTATGGCCAAAGGTAGAGAACATTTTTGGCCGTTTCTTGAGTGTTGCCTGTAGTTTGTGAAGAAACTAA
>DVQH01000785.1:0-17998 GCA_018231625.1 Papilio phestus | reverse complement strand
TTAGAATTATTAAAATTATCAAAAAATTAACTTAAAGTTAATTTATATTTTAATAAAAATTTAAGATTTCATTATTATAAAACCAAATTCTTATATTTATTATAATTTTTATTATTTATTGTTTAGTTTTATTTTTATAAACAAAATCAAAATATATTTCCAAAATCAAGGGTAGTGCAAGCAGTGTGTAAAAGAAAAGCTTCCGACAATACCTCGCGTTTGGTGTGTTTAGATAAAAGTGTTATTGCAAATTTACGGGTGACGTTTATGGTTTTTGTTGTGTTGACTAAATGTGAGCTTAGGCTTTGATTATCGGCAACAAGAAAGAGACATAGACGGTCGGCAAACCCTGTCCACCATAGGTGCCCGTGGCGGCACTACGATCTCCTACGGTCATCATTTCCATAAAGCGGATGTGTGGAGTGAGTGGTATACCCTTGGGCAGGGTAAGATCGGCGCCCTTGCCTGCACGCCACTGATATACCGCTTAATACACTCTTGTAGACAGCAATGTCCGTGAGCCACGACGACTGTCTGGCTGTGTGTGCTTTGAGGGGTCTATTCATCCAAGTGACTTCCCCTTACTCCGACAGATTTACGACGATACTCGACGTTAGGAAAAAACTCTTGCACAACGCTAATCATCGTATAGAGAGACTCTCGTATAAACAAAGTTTATTTGTCCCGTTTTTGTGTGTGTGTGTGTAGTCGGTCGGCACCAGTTACGACATAATTACCCAAACTGGCCATTTGTCTAGTCATTGTGGTTGGGGTGTTGAAGGCTGGCGCGCGCCACTGGTCGATGGGCATCAAACCAATTCTAGTAAATCAAGCTTTCAGCGTGGTCGGTACGCCAGACGTGCTGATTGACTGAATGCAATGATGATGAAGCAAACGCGTGCTCCGTGTAACCGGACCCAACGCGGCACTTAAACCTATCGAGTTAATCAATAATATTGGTGAAGGTCGAGAGTGAAACGATGAGATGTGAGATGGAGACTGATCAATCAATGGTGCAATGTGTCATTGCATTCTTTCTAGGTGTCCCACCGTCCGGGAGTCATTGCCAGCGGGTTCTAGTTAGCGCGTTCGCGACACGTGTCGCTTATTACGGGCACTATTGGCGCGAACCCTACTCTCTTTCTTTCTCTCCTCTATGTTATCTTCATCATCACATAAATCACACACTCAACTGACTTGCTGACAGAGTCTGGCCACAGATTGCGGGGCCTTGATTGCCGCCTCCCGGTGCCTCTCTTTCTCTTTCTATATTTCTATCTATCTATTGGCCTTTTGCTCATTTTGTGGATAAGCCCTTCTACTATTACCCCATTAACAATAATAATCGTTAGTATTGTTCATACCGCATCAAGTTGCGCACCGCATCGCATTAGATCTAACTAACAATTTATAAATGGGTAAAAACCACAAACTGAACGTAATGGTGATAATAATAGTTTTAAAGTTGATTGCAATTTTCATAAAAACATTTAATACATGTTTTGAATTAATTAAAAATTTGATCGTTTTATATTAAAAAACTTGTATTAAATGTGAGAAAAATGAAAAATAAGTCATATTATCCAGGACATTTGTGGTCATTCACCAACTCTCTGGGAGCCAATTTAAAGTGACCAAAAGTCACCAGGCGTCCAGTGAGCTTAATCTTAATGGGCCGATTTTAGATTGGAAGTGGAACGTCTGGCTGTCACCACCAGTTCCACATGGGGTCAATTCGTAGAAAGAGATTATAAAACGCGCCATGCGTCACTTCTCTTACAACCATAAGACCTAACCGTGCGATGACCGTATGACGTCTCTCCCGTCTAGACTTTAATCTCTTAGTTGCACTAGTTTAAATGTCACCAATTTTAATTTTTCAACAACCAAAAATATATATCATATAACATATACAGTCTAATCCGGTTACCCACCGATTCCAGTCTTTTTGTGCGTTTAGATTTCCTAGTTATTATTATTTTAAAAAATTAAAGATTAAACTAGTATGAGAAATCGGTGTTGACAGTAAATCTGCCAAGGACGCTAAACTTGGACTAAAAGAAATTGAGAGTAAAAGTGTAAGTTTGAGTCCTCACAGGTCATGAACTTTGATATTAGATGGTACCAAGATTGGTGTAGATCGAAAGCACGTCACTCTCCATCACTCACTTTGATATCTTTTAGTGTATTTACTTAGTTTAATTAAGTTGAGCACGAGTCAATGTGGTGAAGATAGTGGAGTGGATAAAACCTAAGAACTGGCGAGTTTGATTAGATGAGCAGTGACTAACCCAGTGAACGGCTCACTGGGTTTCAGAGGGAGAGAGAGAGAGAGAGATAGAGAGATAGAGAGAGAGAGAGAGAGAGAGAGAGGGTGGTAAGTTGGGCACCACGAGGAGATGCTTGATACCATGAGCCATCGACACCATCAACACCCTCACATCACGGTGTGAGTTGCTGCGTGGCTGCATCACGCTGCATTGAACTGTCATCTATTCATTGGCCCAGTCAAGCAGTGCCAATTCAATACTGCTAATGCAATCTCTCTCTCTCTCTCTCTCTCTCTCTAGGCCTCCTTCACTTCACTCTCTTCAATCCACTACATTGCGCTTCACTGTCTCCATCTCTCTCTCTCTCTCTCTCTCTCTCTCTCTCTCTCTCTCTTTCTCTCTCTATCTTTCTTTCTCTTTTCCTCTCATTCCTTCTTATTTTCTGGCACCGGCTGACTGGCACACGCACCGGAAAAATTAGAAATCTTTGTTAATGGCAAAAATTAGAGAAAGAGAATATAAGTCAAAGCGAAAAGAAGTTCCTCTTTTCTGTCTTTCACTTTCTATTTCTTTCTCTCTCTCTCAAATAATGAACATGAACAAAATGAGAGAAAGAGACATGACAAACTCAATTTTACGCTTAGCCTCACTGGGTACAACAAGCATGACGACAAAACCAAGAGGGTCTTGACTTGACACTGGCTTTGCGTAGGCCTAACACCCACGGCTTGGGATCCCCAGTTGAACCAAATGTCAAATTCGCGACCCCACACACCAAAACCCTCTCCCATTGTTGTGTCATTCTCTCTCGCTTTCTTTCATTCTTTGGCTGGATGGATTTAATCAAATTTAAATCCATTTTAAAACGAATTAGTAATAGATTTGCATACATTTAGCGCGCAAAACGAAATATTGAAAAACAAGAAGCATATATATACAATGTTGAAAACATAACGAATTTAATATTAGCGTTGAGAGGGAAATCCTAGGTGGTGGAAAATGAGAGAGAGAGAGAGAGAGAGAGAGAGAGAGAAGTCTATCGAAGTGTGAGATGACGTGAGGACAAAGTGAGAATATGGTAATCAGACCTCGAAGGCCCCTTGTGCTTTGCTAACGAAACAAGCACCGTTTTCGCATTTCGAAGAGACTCGAGCAAACATTTAACATGAAATATATATACATATAAATATATATTTATATAATATATATATCGATAGAAACATTTGGGTCTAGCAATGGCAATGGTTGTGGTGGCAAACAAACCCGGAGACTCGATTGCGATTGGGGGGAAAGAAAGTGGAGATTGTGATGCTAATCACTAGCGACACAACAGTGCGACGCCCCAATGCGTCACCATTGGACTCTTAGTAGGTGCCACACGGGGTATCGTCATCGTGCCATCTCGGCTCGATGATCTCATCACCAACACGGCACACACCAACCAGACAAACAGAGATCGGCAACAAAAAAGCAACACCAAGCCAGTGTGTAACTGAGTGAATGAGAAAATGTTCAGAGAGAGAGAGAGAGAGAGAGAGACACACACAATGAATGTGCCAAACAGTAGCACCAGTCGCTCCATCACAATGCATCCCCATTGGTGGTGGCACCCGCCTCTCTAATAGTCTCAATCGCCAAAAAAGAATCTTATGTAAACGAAGGTTAAACCAAATATTTGCACTTGAGATCAGGCGGTGCACACAGAAGGGGACTAGTGTTGGGAGAGAGAAAGATGTTGTAAGTGAGACTTTCAAAGAGAGAGACAGTCAAACTCCTCTTTGCTTGGTTGACTTGCAAACGCCACTAAGAGGCGCGAATCACTAGGGTCCAATTGGGTTGGAAGTATGACACACCCACCATCAATCCACTATCTATCAGTTTGCACTTTGAACAAATCTCGATTTTTTCTCTTTCTCCATTTACTCACTAAGCAACGCTTGGTTTAATTTCAACCAAATCTGGAAAGAACAAGGCAAGTCTAATCAAAGCTGCTAAAACAAAGTACTCATCGAGATGAACAATCTTTTTTTGGCTCACAAGTGGGGGGTGCAAGATACTATCTATTCGGATAGACCGACTTATTTCAATTTAGCAAAAATTTACAACTTTAAGCTGCGCTTCATCTCTTTTTGCACATTCTTACTGAGAAGCTTATGCAAATAAATCTCGCTTAATAACATTGTGCCAGTTTAAGAAATGTTGATTCAGGTTGTGCACTTCTTAATCATATAATAATAATGGTATTAGAAGAGAGAACAAAATAGAAGAAACAATATAAATCAATTGTTTTCTTTTACAGGTGTTTCAAATACAGCTTGCTATTTTTATCTAAAAGCATTTCAAGAACATTTTTATTTTATATGTAGACAAAAATCTAATAATTTTTTAGATTTTGAATTCAGTCTGTGTTTGTTCCGGTAGCTTCCAAACCTGTCTGTGCATCTCTCAATATAAGAACTCAAATTGTGTTTTGCATGGTTGCGCATCATTGATAGTTAATCATAGGAAACCGAAGCATGTGAAATCAATTGAGAAATTTACAGTGTTACTACAGCTACAAAGACGGACTAGAGAAAAAGATTATGCAAATGACATGAAGGAGAGTGGAGGAGCGCGCCAGTAGATATCATTGATAACATTGTTATGCCTTAAGCTAGGGTGGTAAGCAACGTTGAGAAAGGGAGAGAAAAGTTACATTGATGCTGAGCCGATTAGATCTAGTCTGATCCGACTTAGATGCGACTGGGCACACACACTGCCCATTGACAACTGACCAAGACTAGGTGTGCTCGTCTTGAGTACGTCAATGAGACTTAGCAATTAAGGCAAATTAGTGCCCGATCGGATAGTGATTGTTTGAAGATCGGATGGGCGAAGTGAGGTGAATTCAACAGATGCCACCGAGTGCCACCGACGCCAGTGGGCAATCAGTCAACCAGACTGCGAGTAGCGATCAGCACCACACCACGAGTCAGCCAGGCAGCGACCCGAGAGTGCGATCGGAATATTATTCAAATTTATGCAAAGCCAGTGGCGTTCGGCACTTGAGACGTCACGCTAAGCCTCATTCCTTGGTGGCACTTGCCGCACACACACACTCATTTCCCGGGTGACTTCGATTCATTGATTTGTTTTGATCGTTTGACAAGATGGACACCATGGCGCGCTGATGACCCGACACACTGTTGCCCGCGGGGGGAAGGTCACGCGCGTCACCAATCGGCATCAATTCTTGGCCAAGCCGAGCCGCATCACTGTCAGCGGGACAACCCGAGAAGCGAGACTCGGGCTCGGTGCACTTTGGTGATCGATGATCGTCCCCCGCCACTGATTGACGGGTGTCAAGCACCGGCGTGGCACCTGGTGCGAGATCCAAAGGCGTGCAACTAACACATTTGCGCAATCGGTTGCGTGCAGGTGGAATATTACTTCTGTGAACGCGACACACACAGACACACTTAAACACCATAACACAAGCACATTTAGCCCAAACCCGCTAATGACCCAGGGCCATGTCTGATTGCCGCTCTCCTTCTCATTGACTCTAAGGTTTCTCTACACTTACAACTTACAATTTGGCGTACATTTTTCAAATCAAACTCTACACGATCCACAAATGTCTCTCTGGGAGAATTTACAAGTTCTAATTGACGGGTCGATTTTATATAACACCATATGCTATTTAAGTGAACCCACACACAAAAAAACAATAATGTTTTGAATTGCAACAAAATCATCATGCAAGCGGTTTTAAATGGAATAGAAAAAATGGCATTAAAGAATTAGGCAATATGACTAATTAGAAAGAATGGAGACACATGATTACATCATATTACGATATTCGTCATTTTCGGTCTGCAATGAACAGTAATAATAATTATCATCATCATCAGTGCAATAATCATCATTAATCAGATGAAATAAAAAATCTAATTAAGATTTTGATAGTGTAAACCAAATTTGAAATAACTATATTTTTACATTTTTTAAATAAGCAACTTTTCATATTTAAATTTATTTTCTTAAACACGGTTTAATTTTACGGTTTTAATTTTTGGAAATGTATTTGGAAATAAAAAATATTTTTTTATTAGCAGCTACATGTTATTAATAATTATACTATAATTCAGTTGGTATTATTTTCAATTTTTGAAATTTTATTTATTTGAAAATATTATTTTTTTGGTGTAATTTTAAAAACAACATATTGTAAAAATATTAATTTTAAATGTTATATTTTATGGAATCAAATTTGGTTTATCACAATATCTGGTTATTGAAACCCTAGAAGATAATAGGGGGTTAGAGGTAAAATTTACTGTGACTTGCTCTCTCTCTTTCTCTCTCTCTCTCTCTCTCTCTCTCTCTTTCTATCTCTTATTCTCACTAATTTTGCCATGCCCGCAATAACAACTAACAATTAGAGCACCCTCAGTAGTACTTTCGTGTTTGTCTGGTCATTCTCACCTTGGCTCAAGTCGATTAGAAATCGATATAGACAATTATCTAAAATTCGACGATCACGTTTCGAATTGTATCATGAATTGTGGCCGTGCAAACTTGTGTGTGTGTGTATGTGTGTGTGTATGTGTGTGTGCATAAATGAATGTGTCTTTGCCGCCATTGATTATATCCCTAATTAGTCTGATAAAAACCACTTTTAGGTCCAATCGTAGCACCTCAAACTGCACAACATTAATCAATTGATTATTTCACTAGTCCGACAAACTGATTGATTTAACCAACTAATGTCAAATTTTTTAATAATTTATATTTGTATATATATATCTTAATATGTTATCTTAGAAATTTATGTTTAAATAAAAAATTATTAATTATTATCATTTATATTAGAAGTTGATTAATGTCATTTGTCATATAAATGTTATATTAATTCAAATTGCTGCAATTATAAAAACAAATTTTTATTTGAGTAATTTTCAGTTATTAAAAAATAAAAATTATGTGGTTTCTATATTTTTACATTTGCACATAAGTTAAAAAAGAAATATTGAACAAAGAAAAGGAATATAATAAATTAATATACAGCAGATGATTGTTGTTGTTGCTCTGATTTTTATTTTTCAATATTAGATCTGATCAGAACACCATTATCAACATCATCAGCATCATCAAAAGATTAAAATGGTGTTTGTAACTTCAGTCTATTTGAGCTAATTGATATTGCTATTTGCCCGCATCTCTCCTGGTCAACGTAATCTTTATCTATTACTCTCTTTCTCTCTCACATTTGTTTCCCCTTGTTTTTTGTTTATCATTGTGAAAGCTAAAATGATTCAAAAGATGAATTAATTTATCATTCGAACACGATGCTTGGAGGAGAGTGCGGCAAAAAGTGTGGGTCGGTGGTTGAGGCAGGTTGCGTGCCGGCAGCGGGCCAAGCCTAGCCTCACCTTGCCGGGCTAACCTGTGATTAGGCCTCATTTGTTGCCCGCACACCACACATATACTCTTTGTCAGAGAGAGAGAGAGAGAGAGAGAGAGAGAGAGAGAGAGAGAGAGAGAGAAATGATTTCACTGGCGACTGGCACAATCGACCGACACCAGGCCATCGGACAGATCGATCTTACCCGATGCCATTCTTGGTCCGTTCACAAGACTAATTGGTGCCAACTGTGCTCGGCGACACATACACATACACACACACATACTTACACATAGAGACACACCCACCTTCAAGAAAGTAGCCATACAGATGCCTTTGGACAAAACCTCCCACAATTCACTTCTCGCCTCACCTCTCTAATAAACATCTGCTTTCTCTCTCTCTCTCTCTTGCTTTCGCTCTCTTGTTCTCTCTTTCTCTCTCTCTATCTCGCTCTCTATTTCGCTCTCTCTCTTTCTCGATCGTTTTCTTAAACACAGACACAATCAACAACAAGAACAAAAAATCGCCGCGCTTTACAATCGAAACCAACAATTTTGACAATTTGTCCACTTTTGTTTTTCCCTGTAGACTCACTGATTTGAACAAATGTATTTAAGATTAACAGTTGTTGTCTTTGTTCAGTTGTTTTGTGTTGTTTCTAGTTGTTGACTGTGTTTTTTTCTAAATTTAATTGTATCACTTACTAAGGACCGTTTAAGTTAATATCTATTCGAAGATTATATGGTAGATGGAACAAAAAAGGGGAAACAGACTAGGAGGTGGAGTGGTGTGAGAGAGATAGAGAGAGGGGGTGACAGAGGCAATCAATGACCATCCAATTGGTGATGGTTTGGAGAGGGGAGAGATAGTCAAACTATGGTTTGGTCGTTTAGTTGGCTCATCATGATCGGTGACCATCTCGTTGAGTATTGGCTCGCGTTTTTGTCATCAATTATCATTATTCATGCCAAACGCCACGATGGCAGACGCCACCGCCACACGCCGAAGCCGGACACCGAATCTAATCAGATTATTGCAAGAAAAGAGAGATAGAGAAAAAGAAGCCCAAGACCAGGGACTAAGTGAGAGTGAGAGAAAGAGAAAGAGCAAACGAGCCAATCGAGAGTCACACGTGCCAGTAGCAGCCACAGAGAGTCGTAGATTGCCATCAAACTGCAAAAGCCGATTCGCTACCCATTGATGATGGTTCAAGCAGCGGGGTAGATGAGCAAAAACAAAAGACCCATCCGGGAAGCGTCACTAATCGGCAGTCTATTAGGCAGTGAAAATAAGATGAGGCGAGAGCGGCTAAGCGAAACTATGTGATGCTCAATTGGGGCTTTGATCGGCAAAAATGGCTCGACTATTGGCAACCCCTTCCCCCCATTTTGGTGGCCAAGCACGCACACACACACAATGTTGCCTTGGAGAATTGACTGCACAGAGGCTAACGAGGCAATTGATCTGCAAGGCTAACCCAAAGTAAATTACAATCTACCAATTGACCATCTTATTTCTTAAAACAAATTTAAACATAATTTGGAATTCTATGCAATTGTATGTTTTGGTACTAATTGGTTTAATTTGAAAACAACTTTTTTCCTAGTTTAATGCAAGTAAGAATAGGGGTAAGAGTATAATATCATTAAGCACTTTTAATTACATCACGTTTAACGGTAATGTAGCGTATTGTGTTGTAATGATATTGGAGTGTAGTAACTCGGTGGTACGAAAAGCAAACTCAACTGAGCACGGTAAGCTAATAAATTAACCGTACTTTCTCTCAGTCTCAAACAACAATGACTCGGGCTAGATAATACTGTCCAATGTGGCCTGCTTTCAATGCTCTACCACCCCAACACCCCCTCAATTGAATTGCAATCGAAGCAATTGATTTAGATTGAATTATAGAGACAAGACCAAACGGCTTTCTGCATCGTAGTCCGCTCGGCCAATTGGTTTCGAGGAAGTCAGTGCATTAGCTAAAATAGCACGTACTCCACATAAATAAACCAGCTCAGTGGCTAACTTCGACATTGTATTTAGTTCGATCTGCTTTATCCCCCAACAAATTCTAGCTCCCCCCCATTGCCACCAAGTCTATTTTTGTGATGGTGGCTCCCAAAATTGACCCTGGGTCCTAGGGACCACCACAATCGAGATACAATCGAAACGAGACAAGTTTAAATATTTGCACGCGACCTTCGAATTGCACTAAGTAAAAAGCAAGGTTCCACGAAGCCAGTGGCACCACTATCGATCCATCGGTGCATTGTTTCCTTCCTTCCGGCTTTCCGGCTGGCACTTCCGGTCGTGGATTGACGTGATTAGTTCAAGACCAAGAACGCTTCGTCACGAGGCGTTGAAAAATTACCAAATTATCTATTTATTTCATTAATAAATTAAAAAATTCCTAAAATAATTAATATTTTTAAAAATTGATTTAATTGGCAACAATTAAAAAATACAGTTATAAAAATAATGAAATAACAATTAAAATTTTTAAAACAATTTGTCTTTAATAAAGAATTTATAAAGAATTTCGAATATTTTTCCTTTACAATTACGTTTGATATAAATGTACTGTTAGAAAAGATAATAGAATATAAACCAATTGGTCACTTGGAAGAAAATGGAACTTTGGTGAATCACAATGATATCCGAATTGCAACTCAACGAGTGGGCAGAGTACTTGGAAGGAGAAAATTAAGTATTAATCGAACTCGAATGAGACTGACACTTTGGTCACGATAGCAGTATCTCCGTACCAAAACCCAAAAGAGACAAGCAGCCGAAAATAAAGAGAAACTGGAAAGTGGTTTCTCATCTCGGTTCTTGTTGGGAAACGAAGCTACCAAGGAAAGGCAGAGGAAAGTTTAATATTTATGCAAATTAGCTTGTCGCTGATTTGGTTCTCTGTACTCTCGCAACTAGCGGAGATACAGTGTGTCGCACTGTGACTTGGGGAACAGAGTGTGGGGAGAGTGTGATAGAAAAGGGGGAGAAGAGAGAAGGAGAGATGAGCGAAAATGGCACCAGTGCCGGCACCCGACCGGTCCCAATTGCTCAACGAGCTCGACGCATCGCAACTGCAAACCCAACTGGCTCCGGTTCTCAATCGGGTACCCTCGTCGTTAAGTCGAGCGAACCTCGGCAAACAACCGAAGTGGATTTGGTGGGCCTGCCGGCACTCTCGTTGCCGAACTCGGTGTTTCACCAAACAACTAACTTGGCATGACTATGGAAATTAACGAGCGGTGCGTGTCTGCACGAGCAACCACTCGGACCACTTGGTCTACGTAATGAAACAATACCAAACTTGGTTTACGTGGGGGCAGAGAAGGAAGGGGAAAATAAAGGAACACAACTGTTTGCTACCACACTTGGCTTGATGAAATGCAATGAGAGTGAAGGAAAGAAAGAGAGAGAAGAGTTAAATTGAATCTGGTTGGTTTTGTTATGTCTCTTATTCCAAGTACATTTGGCACATCAACCGAGCAACAATAGAGGCACTAGACAAGCATGAATTGAATTTGCTAGTCAACGTAGGGCGAGCAGTGAGACAGATCAGGTTAATCAGGTTAAAGCTAATACAGAATGCACTGGATGCAATCAACGGCGCATACCAGCGTGCCAATTGGTGCCATTCCGGGAAAGGGTTTCCTTTGTTTGTATCTGTCAAATTACATTTGCCAATTTTGTGATGTGAATTGACCAAAATTAACTTGAAAAGTGCGAAATTACGAAACGGTAGAAGCAATTTTATTATTTCCTTATATATTGTAGTATTGTGTATTTCAATTTAAAATTTGGAAATATAATAGGTGTTATTAGGTGTTTCGGCAGGTTTAATCCGATATTTCCATATGAATAGCATTTATATTACGTATTTTACCAAATAATTTGGTTTGTTTGTCTAGGGTTTATCCCAAAATGAGCCTACGTTGGCAGACGTATATCTAAATTGAAATGATATGTGTTTGTGCTAAAGGAGTTTGGTGCAGAGCTCAATTTAAAAGTTTTTCCCAGAGTGAAACAAAACAAGCAATAAGCAATGCAATATGTTTTAGCTCCAGCTGAGCTCATGCCAGAAAGTTTGGATTAGGGTACAAAAGGGCACAAATGGGATGAGTTGAGATTGATTTGGTTTTGGTGGGGGTTCGAGGAAAAAAGTGAAGGTGGAAGAGATGACGATAGTGACTCGGGTGGTGAAAGCAATTGGCAGACGTGGCCCGTCAGAATGCTCGTATTAAGCAATGGCAGGCGTCGTGGTCGTGACCAATATTGGCACCACATGTGACACACGCAGACAAGCACACGGAAAAGCCAATTTGGTGTTGAAAAGATTAGAAAACGAAACGAGCCGATGAGATGACAAGCCTTTCGGTGTGCCATGCAAAAGGGGGCGAGAGACTGACTGACTAGATCCAAAAGGCAACGCAAAGCTTGAAGCCTGATTTAGGCTCCGGATGGCACAAGGCACGTTGCTTCGGTCACGTACTATCCTAGCGGCTCGCGCTTTTTCCTCTATCATTGGATGCGAGAAGAAAATCTTTAAATTAATAAATTTTTTACAGGAATTACCCTCCATGACTTTGAGGCTGTTGGTGGAACCCAGTTGGTCTATCTCGCTTTCTTTTCTCTGTGTATATGTGTGTGCTGTGCACAGACTACCACCGACACGCACTGAGATAATTTAATTTTTACTCAACTATCAGTTTTTCTCTCATTCACTTAGCTAACTCTCCTTTTTATTTTGAAATTTTGTGTCGCGTTTCAAACGGAATTTTTGATGGCAACGCACGATTCTGAGCAGTCGGATGCGGCGGGAGATGTGTGGTGGTGATGTCGGCAAAGAGAGGGAGAGGGAGAGAAAGAGAGGGAGAGAGAGGGTCTCGATTGGACCCGAGTGTCACTGAAGGCGACAGAGCTACGTGACCGCATGAGCAGCGTGACGCGTCATCCACCGATCAGTGGCACCCAAAGCTTGACAAATATTGTCTTCGCTTGCCCACTGACCAAAACTCACAGCTTTCTACCTCACCCAAGCACAGATTGTACACGTCCCACACGTATGAGATTGCATTCTTATCTAAACATAAATTTTAAAGAAAATATAAAAAATTTAAAACGGTCTTCAAACAGTCAATTCACAAATCCGTGACACTTTAGAAAGATAAAGCATTCCTACGTGAATACTTCTATTGAGTATATGGTTTAAAGCTATTGAAAGAATTCATAAATTAAATGTGTTTTAAAATGGTATATCTCCAAGAATGTAAAAGTACAAGTGAGCGCCGCGGGGTGCACGTGATTTGTATTGTGGCCGGAAGAATCGTAAAAAGGAAAAGTGTGCAAGTGCCATTGCACTCTTCAAGTCATTGACATTGACTTTGGCCTCATTATTCGCCATCATTCGCTTTGAATTTCAATTATTCCCCGTACCCCCACCGCCCATGTCAGACTGGCTTATGTGTCTGCTGTGCGTGGACTGGATGGCACCCAGTGAAAGTATGTGTGTGTGCAACCAGGGTACTTAATTTCAATTGCAAATTATAACACTCTCGGTAGCTGGGTGAGAGGGTGAGCGAAAAAAGCAAGAGAGTGAGAGTCACCAAGAGTGTGTGTGTTGTTTGAATTTCAAATTGAAAATTTGCGCCCGATAATTCCACACAATTTGATACATTAGCGTAAAGGGGGAGAGAGAGAAAAAGAGGGAGAGAGAGAGAGAGAGAAAGAGGGAGAGAGAGAGATGTTGGTTAATTTGGGCGCGAGGCGAGATGGCACGAGACCGACTGGAGGCGCCGGGTCAGTGGCACCACACTCCACCAGTGGTGGTGACGCGTCGAATGCTAATAGCCGCCTGTCCAGCCACGAGTCTGGGTCCTGGCACCCACCAGCTCGCTTCCCAGTAACCCAATGATCATGTTAATCAGCAAGTTTTAATTTCAATACATACATACATTAGAATACATTAACGCAGCGTGAGCAATACACAGACCCACAGTCTTGATAACCCACATTTTATGCCAATCTCGAGCCACACTTTCGGTTCAAGGTTGACTGCTGGGCCTCTTTTGTTATCGGCGTGTCGGTGCCATTTGACAATCTGCATGATCTGCATTTGCATTGCACTACAACCACAAACACTGCAATATGTTGTGCTGCTAGTCAATATAACAATATTATCGACAACCACTTGTAACCCAACACAATATATCCAACTAAAATATTTTATTTGTCACTTTGCGTTCAAGTTTAATTTAATTTGAACATTTTGAATTAAATTGTTAGTAGTAAACAATATTCTGAATAACAATTTTTATTTTTTAAATTCTCTTTATATTTATAAATTACACGGAAGAAGTTTATTTTAACACCACTATCACAATGTCAACAATCTTGTGTGTGTATATGCTGGAAAAATTTGCATATTAAACATTTATGTAAATTACAAAAGGGTACTGTCCGGGTTAAGCAGATTTTAAAAGCTTTTACTGCTTCACAATCAATCTAAATAATCTCTCTTGGGTGGAGATGAGCAAAAGTGTTTACTTTTCCATTATTCTCCTTTCAATACAAATTTGACGCATCTGAATAGGAAATTAAGAAGGGAAATTTTCTTGGGGAAAGTGGCAATCTAACTCGGTTTATGTACATTTAGAATATATTAGCACTACTTAAACGTAGTTGTAGAAAAATTGAGTTTCTATTTATTAACCTATAAATTATACTCTCAATAGCCTCGAGTTTAGGTTTCAAGGTTAAGGGTGGTATCATTTAGGCACTGGGTCCTGTGCGCTTGTCTCGTGTCTGTGTGTGCTTGGAATTTAATTTAAATTTATAATTAACGAGAAGCGAAAGTGCACATGGTAGCGGTGGGTGCACGGACTTGGCATACCGATGGGTCCACCAGGCGTGGAGTGACTTAAGATTCCAGTCAGTGACCGAGCCCCAGTGAGAGGCCATTGACGCCATGGTGCCCAATGTCAATGTCACGCCACATCTATCCAGCTCGTCACGAATTTTAATTGCGATTTTAAATTCCGTTCCAACAGCCCCGCCGGCTCACCACTGTTCTTTACGCTATGTGGCTGGGGTGATTTAAAATTCTAATTCGAAAATGTCTCGGGCATGATGATGATCGGCAACGCTACTGAATGCTGATCTGATCTAGGGGCAAGAGAATCAGCATGCGACGCTTGTAATACTAGTAACACTGATTTCTCATTCCCCTCTACCATCTGAGTGGGTTCCTAATTGTGCAACCTTGACTTAGTGGCACACTATGTGCGCTTTGCATACAAAACGCACCAATTGTGGTGTGCTAATTTGGAATTTAAAATTCCACTAGAGGATTTACTGGTTTGATAGCAGCACGCGTCGGCACCGATCGATAAGAGCAAGCAGTGGAGCGATAAGACAATAGCTCCACGCTTTCACTGGCCACACTGGCCATGTTGAGTCTTGTCGTTCATTAGAATGCAGTTCAAGTGAGACATACGGACCAATTGTGAATTGAATACGGCAAACAAACTAATAACGCTCCTACACATACACCAGTCGAATTCTCATTTTCAACGTCACTAGTGTCTGGCATAGAATTCACAATCTAGTGCAATTCAACTCGAAGTCAGTTCGACTATAAATACGGCAATGGTCAATATCCAAAAACGTTCATTGCTTCACCAGACGGCACCAGAGAAACAAGGATATCTAAGTCAATTAACTAAAGTCAGCTATCCCACAAGAGTTTAAAACTTCAGAAATTTTGCCACATTAAGTTTATTGAATGGAAGCTTACAAAGGAAAGAAGACGTCCAACAGTGATAGTGTGGTATCTGGTGCTTGTCACCAACCTTAATCCCAGTCTTGAAGCCAAGTAGGCCATGCTACCGCTGGTGCTAATCTGAGCTAAGCCTCGGTGCCCCTCGGTCGGCCGCACCAACTGACGACCCAAAGTGATCACACCAACCGCAAACCATGTGTCGCCTGCCACGCGAAAACTTGCACCCTAGCCGCCGTATCATCGTGATTCAATTAGAGCACATCTACAGGCTACAATGTGACCATTAATCTAACACAAGCTACTGTCACCAGAGACACATTTGCATTAGAACTACATTAGTGTGTGCTTGCTTAGGAATGAGCCCGTCTTAACCTTTGCTTGTTCAGTATGTCCACCTCGCACCGTCATCATCCCTTGCTGACATTCAGCCGATTTTGCCACTGACCCATGCCGGTCAAGTCTACCACAGCCATCGCGCGATCACATCGATCATATTTGCATAAAGCAAGCTCCAGTCAAGAAGTGCTTAGTCACCGACTCTCCACACCGATGTAATAAAGTTGGTGGCAGTCAGGTCCAGCTTCTGAACCACGCTCAATCGATGATTTATAGACACCAAGTGGCGACCCTCGACTCTAGGCACGTTGCGGTCTGTTTCCAAAACGAGTCAACACAACGGAAACTATCAATCACAGTGTGCAAGTGAGCTTAAGCAAAATTTGTTTGTGCTTACACACTGTGTGTGTGTGTGTTGGTGGCGAGGTGACGGGCGATCGGTAGTGGTCAACCCTGGTCACTCACCGCATCCAGTCAGTAATCAGATTTTGATGAACTGTCCCGTGTGGTGGCCTGTGGTCACCAGAGGAAAGTTATCGGACAAGTCGCTAACCCAATTGTCACCGATTCTCAACCAAGTCGAGTTACGTGCTTTCACTCTCTCTCTCTCTCTCTCTCTCTCTCTCTCTCTCTCTCTCTCTCACTCGTCTTGTCTCGTCACCAACAGTCACTTTATTAATTTTGTAAAATTCTCACTGCCACTACCAGAACGACCGCAACACAACAAAAGATCATGCGACAAGCCTAGTGGCTCGACACGATCAAATTAAATTAAATTGAAAAACCTAAGAGTAAATTGCGTTAAATTTAAATCGACGTTCATTCTTTTCTCCCTCTCACTTTCTCTCTCTCTCTCTCTCTCTCTCTCTCTCTCGTCTCTGATGTAGTAGTGACGCGCTATGCCATTTCACACCACTCGTGTTAGTGTGGTTGTGTGGGGTGTGTGTTGAGTAATGAAAAGTGATGGCGCACTTTGCCAGTGAGACATCTCTCACCCCTAAAGCGTTTGACGCAGGCAAGTCAATTGGGAACGCAAGTTTAGTTTGGGTTCTGTTCTCTCTACCATCTAAACTGTGGATCCACAAATTAAAAGAACACCCAAAGCCAATTGAAAGTTGACCCAACTTGCAAGTACATACAAACTTATGTAAACTTTGTTTAAACACTGTACATTAAACACACATACATTAATTGTTTGTTTATTTTAATTTGTGAAAATATTCAAAAATTTTAAATAAAACTTTTTGTTAATTATTTTGATTTTTAGCAATATAATCTAAAAATTTTAAGTAAAATTATAATTATAATTTTTTAAAATTAAATTTTTAATATTCACACTTGTAAATAGTATTCTGTAAAAAGTTGAAGCAATTGATCGGTTGACGAGTGATGCTGTGGCAAAGTGGCCTCACCACAGCACCACGAAGGGAACATCAATCACCACTTCTCAGGGAGATTTGTCATCATCGCTAGAACGATGCGGCAAAATTGACTCACGTTACTTGAGCATTGGGTCTCGTTTTCTCCCCCCAATCTCTACCCCCACTGCACGTTCCATGGGTTTCTCCAGTTGAACCCCGAAACACGCGGGAGAACCGAGAGACCCGAGACGAGAGCGTGGCAAAATATATACGAAAATTTTAAAGCTACGCGCTAAGTTTGGTTCAATTTGATTAAAAACTAGCCACATGGGACCATTAGGTCGGGAGAGTCGTCGTCGTCGCCAACTCGGCATAGCCATCACCATAGTTCGTCTAGCAAAAGTGTGCGCGCAAGCTGTCAGTCAGGGGCATTTCAATTCTCTTGCGACACTAACTCGCCATGTGCCTCACTCTAACTCGACTCCAAGTGGCAAGTTGGCCAATAAATTAGCACACTTTGCCCAAAGTGAGAAAGAGAGAGAGAGAGAGAGAGAGAGAGAGAGAGAGAGAGGTTAGAGTCAATTTGTCACCAGAACTCGCGACAAGCTACTCGAGGTGCTTACGGCAAGTAACTTTTGGCATGCAAACCGCAGCATTCCACTCCATCATAACGTTCATTATTTTTCATCACCAGTAAAGTGAAGAAAGGGTTTGTGACAGAAAAGTGTAAGTAAGTGAATAGGCTAGAAAAAAATTAATTTGGTCTCAACATTGTGTTGATAACACTTTAACGCTGTATTATTTATATAATATATTCTAAACGTTCATATAAGTTACACTTTTCTGTCACAAA
>DVQH01000784.1:0-17999 GCA_018231625.1 Papilio phestus | reverse complement strand
GTAAAACTCTTTGAATTCTTATTCAATTTGATTCAAACTTTCAATTCTTACTCAATTCGATTCGAATTTTTTTTGCACATTTTTTCGAATTATGATAACTCGAGTTTGACCTCGGCGGCTTTGCCGTCGTTAATGTACAAGAAGCAGACGGCGTTTTAACACTGGCCCTCTTGTAAATATAAAATTTAATTAATTTTATAATTAAACCAACAAAACAAAAACACAAAAGGAAGGGTTGTGAAACCTCTTTAATATGTCACAGGTTATAAATTCAGTATAATTAACATTCTGTTCATATATAAATATATACATTGTCCCTTACCCAATTGTTTGTTTAATTCAAATGCGAAATGTGCGATAAGAAAAGGGGAAAATCCTATTCAAACTTGTTCTCCCTCCAGACTCTTGCTGACACAATCATCATGTACATTCAAAGTGGAGTTTTTACTTGTACTCTGGTGGGATAGGGGAAAGCAGTGAGGGATGACCCAAGTGTCAGTGTTGGGTTGACACTGCCAGTTTTGATAGATAGTAGCTACCGTATTTTCTCTGTTCTAACCCTTATTTAATGATGATATAATACAGTTTTATAGACCATAAAATTCCTGTTACCAAGTTTAATAATGTTACATATTTAAACTTGAAATATTTTAAAACCGTAATGTAAACTTATATTAAATTGTTAATTTGTACATTGTAATACATTGTAATTCTAGAGTTGTAAATGCAGGTTAAAAATTTGATTTTTTGAAACTTTTTTATGTTTACAAAATAGACACTTGTTTTGTTATAAGTTTAACTTATTATATTTTTTGTTTAAATAAATTTTTAAAAATTAAATTTGTTTACAGTTTGCCCTCATACCTACGGGTTTTTGTATAAGTTTTATGATAACAACGCTGTTGTTGTTTTTAAAAAGTAGAAGGTTTTAATAATAAAACTAAATTAACGCCTTCTACTTTGTTCCGATAATAACGCGTATGAAGATTTACTGTATAAGAAGTTGTGCTTATTAATAATTGAAAAAGTGAGAATAGCCTGTAGTAGACTTGCCTGTTGCTCGGTGCCACGCCACCACCATTTTTGCCACGGTTGCACGCATATTTCAAAGCAACTTTGCAGTGCGGAGTGGCAAGTAGTGGTTGAGTGTGCCTGGCAGTGATGTGAGAGAAGCATACGCCGAAAGCAAGCAACAGTGAGTGATACTGAGTATACCTCGATAAGCTGGTTTGGCCCGTTCGCTTACTCAGTATAACCGCTCTGCTAGCTAACTCGCACACCGAGTGAGTGACAGACGGACAGAGACAATCAGGAGAGAGAGAGAGAGGGAGAGAGTGAGCACAAGTGACTCCTATGCCATCATCATCATCATCCTCATATTTGGTCTGACTTATTCTCCACACACACCACTCTCAACATGTGATCCCAGCTCTAAAAGCAACCAATCATTCTCGCTTCTATTTATTATTTACGTTTATATATTTTGTAAACAATTTTGGTTATTCTCCTCTACACATAGAAAATTTATTATTGCTGTCTGTGTTATATAAATATATATTTTTATATACATGTTGCTTATTGTTGTTGTTGAAACTGTATACGTTGATTAAGTGAATTTATTTTATCAAGTACAATATGTATCTTGCTTTTAATTGCATTTTTTTACTGCTTCACCTGCTATTTGGTTTGCTGGCCGTCACTGTTGGTCATGAGTGGCGCAATTGGAACTATACTGAGACCGTACAGTGGATGCGGCAGCTACAACGCAACCACAGTGATCTAGTGCAATTGATCTCAATTGGCAAGAGTGTGCAAAATCGCGATCTATGGCTGCTGCGTCTCTCCACCGAAGACCCAAAACCTCCGTTGTCAAACAAGGAAATTCTCTACCGGCACTATCTCAAATCGAGGCAGGTGTTGAGACCAAGCGTCAAGTTGATTGGCACTGTGCACGGCAATGAACCGCTAGGCAAACATTTGTTACTAACCTTGGCACACCACTTGGCCAATGCTCGACACAGTGACTCACGAATTGGCCAACTGGTTAACACCACCACTATTGAGCTTTTACCTATGATGAATCCCGATGGATTTGAGGTAGCACGCGAAGGAGACTGTGCCGGCATCCGCAAGACTCAGCTGTGGAATGGACGAGAAAACGCACACAATGTAGACCTCGATCAAAACTTTATAGCTCCCTTCTCGGAAGACGATTGGAAGACAAAAGTAGAGCCAGAGACTCTATCGGTAATGACATGGCTGGTCTCCAATCCATCTTTTGTGCTGTCGGGCGCAATCCACACCGGACTGCGGGTGGTAACCTACCCGTACGATGAGATGTCTACTACTACCCCCGATGATCCATTGTTCCGTGCCTTGGCCACTAACTATGTCAAAAGTCACGCCAATGCTAACGATTTTATCAAAGGTTGCTCCAGTGGGGACCGATTTCCCAATGGAATCGTCATCGGCAATGAACTACGAAGCAAAAGTAAGATATTGCATTTTATTCAAATATTCAATTGCATTCATTCAAAAATTAATATATCGCACACAGATTCAATGACAGATTTCAATTATCTCAAGACCAACTGCCTCGAGATCGATCTGTTTCTGTCATGCTGCAAATATTCCAATATCACCGCAATGACATGGGAGTGGGAAGCCAACCGAGATTCGTTGCTCAAATTGATCCAATCAGTGAGTGTGCACATTCAATTCCCTCTTCATGCATGCATAGACATTAATTATAATTAACGCTTGTGTATTATTGCTTTGTCGCTGCCGCACTTGACAGGCACACATGGGTATCAAAGGAATGGTCATTGACGCGGACACCAAATCACCCATCAGTGGCGCAATCGTCTCAATCACTGACTATGGCCATAACATTACCACCTCGGAACAGGGCGAGTATTGGCGTCTCCTACTTCCCGGTACCTACATGGTCACTGTCTCCTCCTTCGGATATCTACCGAGCAGCAAAAATGTTACAGTTTCAAATTTGACTCCATTTGACGCACTCAAAGTTGACTTTGAACTACAGTCAGAAATTGAAAAAGAACAGCCACTTGATATGCCCGAGTTTGTTAATCCGCCTACGTTTGAACATCATAACTATGTTAAAATGGAAAGGGTTCTTAAAGAGTTGAATGCTAACTACAGTCACATTACTCGGCTTTACTCTATGGGTCAATCAGTTGAAGGTCGTGAGTTGTACGTTCTCGAGATAACCGACAATCCAGGCATTCACGAATTCAGCGAACCCGAGTTTAAGTTTGTTGCCAACATGCACGGCAACGAAGTAGTTGGTCGAGAAGCAGTTCTTCTTTTTGCGCAAATGATGCTAGAAAATTATGGCAAAAACGAAAGCATTACTTGGTTGGTGAACAACACACGAATTCACTTAGTGCCCAGCATGAACCCAGACGGTTATGAGAAATCCAACTTGGGTGATTGCGATTCGCTGATAGGTCGTGGTAATGCTAACAAAGTTGATCTTAATCGCAACTTTCCCGACCAATTCCGTTCCTACAGTGAAAACCGTGTGCAAGAAAAAGAGACCAATCTGGTGATGAACTGGCTTAAAGCCTACCCATTTGTGCTCAGTGCTAATCTACATGGAGGAGCTTTAGTTGCCAACTATCCATACGATGGCAATTCAAAAGATATTGATGAGTATAACGGCACTCCTGATGATGCTCTCTTTCGTCACCTTGCGCTTACTTACTCTAAGGTAATTAATCAAATTGATAATTAATAATAATAATAATAATTTAATATATCTGTGTTTGTTTTACTAGAACCACCCATACATGCACAAGGGCCACTGTCACAAGAAATGCAGTGACAGTAAACTTCTTAATGAATACTTTCCAGACGGCATCATTAACGGGGCAGAGTGGTATTCACTGTACGGCGGCATGCAGGACTGGAATTACCTCAACACCAATTGCTTCGAAATCACCGTGGAGATGAGTTGTCAGAAGTTTCCACCAGCTGAAGAGTTGCCACACTTGTGGGTGGACAATCGTCGTTCAATGTTACGCTTTCTGGAGTTGGTGCACACCGGCATCAAAGGAGTGGTGCGTGATTCGCACACTAATGGTTCGGTAGTGGATGCCACTATCAAAGTGGATCTGATCGATCACGTTGTCCATTCGGTTCCGCCATACGGCGACTTCTGGCGTTTGCTTTTGCCGGGTAGTTACCGAGTCACCGCATCCAAGTTAGGTTACGAGTCGCAGAGCAAGATGGTGAATGTGGCCAATGGGACTAGTGCTACGTGGGTCGAGTTTCAACTTCACCGCTCGAAAGAAGCCAACGAGAGTGTGTTCAACACCAATCGACTGGCAGTGGCTTTCTCGGCTATGCTCCTTGTCACTATTGCTATTCTTTTTACCTTTTGCATGGCAATGGTTTGGTGTCCAAGCGCCACCTATCGGTTTACCCGATTTTTTACCTCCCGATCATTCTTTACACCTAACTCTCCCACCAAGAACGAATCGTTTCACTACACCCCTCTTCGCGTTGATGATGACATCTTTCGTGATGATTCCGATGAAGACATTTTGCTTCAAAAATAATCTCAAATTTTTCAAGTGACCGTAATTAGACATCTTCTGTTCCAACACCTGACAAGTGCAATTCAATCACCATTGATCCAACTAGTTCCACTAGTTGTCGTCACTGACTAGTCTCACTTTTTTTCGTAACCTCAATAGTACAAATCTACTCACATTCCTCACCTTGTCTCCTATGATATCAACTTACACATTTTACAGCTCAGATTTCATTTTAGCTTACAACAAATTACAACTTAGCTCAGAATTTTAAATGCACCAAAATCGATAAATTTGCACCAATAATTTGATCAAAAAGAAAGGAAACTACCAACACTCAAATTGATTAGACACTACACCTTCAAACTTTGAATTCTTGATTTTCTTTCATGTGTTTTTTTTGCCTAATGTGCTTATGTTGTAACTTCTACACTATAAATAAATTATTATTGTTATTGATCATTGCATCAAATGGTATAGAACGGTCTAGGTGTGGGAGGACAGCACAAACATTTACCAGAATATATTTGTGATGTGAGTTTCAAATTGCATCCCAATTTAGATCTGCTCTCGTTTTCCCAAATGGCCCCACATCACATTTAAGTTTGTCTTTTACGGAAACATCATAAATAGTAACTTTTATGATCGGATTAGGTGTGTTTTCAATATAAGTCCAAAAAACACAAAATTCAACTTTCAATACAGTAGATAATACAGTGGAATATTTTTATCATGCGTCAATCCGTATATATATTCTATTATAAATTTGGAACTTTGAAAGCTGTTTATTGTTTTATAAATAAAGTAGTTTGACGGATTCTCGTGTATTATTGTGATTGTATTGTATTGGTCTTGGCGCTTCCAACAGAAACCCGCCAACGACAACCAGATATTAAATAATAATAATAATAATATAAATCAAATAGGTTTAAATGAGTATCGATGTTGAAAATAATGCTTTTGACATGTCGTGCTTCTGGGAGACATGCTGAGCGACATTTTGCAAAACCATCACTATTTCTCTCTATCTTATTCCCTCTCTCTCCCTCTCCTCTCTTTCTCTCTCCATTTTTTTCTCTCTCACTCTCTTTCCCACTCTCTCTCCCACTCTCTCTTACTCCATCCCCCTCTCCATCTCTCTCTCTTTCTCTCTCTCTCTTTCTCTGTCTCACTAATTCACTCTTTCTTTCTCGCTCTCTCTCTACCACTTTTCACACTTATTCATTCTACTTCTCTTCACTTGATTAAGTTTGACAGATTTTCATGGCCATGTCGAAAACGATTTAACATTGATTTTCCTTCAATTTCATCCCACTATATCTACCATTTCTTTATTTTGTTAAATTTATTTCTCTTTCTACTGTCAAATCACCAATTTGCTTTGCCAAATTTGCCTACGTATGCAGCATATTGCTTCATTTATTCAAAATATGTAACAGTGAATTTTTTAGGAGGGAGGTTTCCCCTCATATAATACACTTATTCACTCTTTCTCGAATATTTTTAAAAATTCATTTAATTTATTTTGTTTTTTATCCAATAATTTCGAGTTTCATTTTCTTACTCGTTATCTTTTAAATTGCTTACTATTTAATCTGTTTTTTCTTTATATATCCATCTCTCGAACATTCTATATCATTCACATTCTCTCTCTCTCACACACACAATGTTTCAATATCTCCCATGGCGCCCATTTGAATAATTAAACTCTGCCCACAGCTGTTACGCAACGTAGTAAATGTGCTTAGCATTAACTTTACAAATTAATGAGTCAAATCTCATTACTTTTCTAACTTTTCTCTCCTATTTTTCTCCCCTCAAATCACTGCAGAAAAAATCCTAATTAATTTTGCAAAATGTTTCAATTATTAGCAAAAAACTAGTTGATTACAATAATTTGCATAGTATTAATTTGATAAAAAAATATAATGATTTTTCTAAATTATATACCAAAACTTGTAATTTAAAACAACTTCATTTGTTGGAAAAAATTATTCAAATAGTTTTATATTTAATATAATCAAAAAATAATTAATTAAATCAATTTTAATTTTATTTTACAATTAAAATTTTGAATAAAACAATTCAATATGGAAATTGACATAACTCTTATAATTTTATTTTTATTCAATCTAAGTTTAAAATTGAATTTTGTATTAATATTAATTAATACATAAATTTTTAAATAGATTTAGATTTATTTCTTCTATTGAAAAAATTTAAATAGAAATAAGATGCAAAAATAAAATTAATAAAAGTACACTCTACTTGTTTTTACTAAAATCATCTCAAAAACTTTCTACTCTGGCATTTTCTTTTGCCTTTTCACTCTGGTATCTTGAAAAGTATGCAAATTCAGTTTGATATTTTTCTTTTTTATATTCACAACTTCAAACATTAGAAAAAACAAAAGCAAAAAAATAAAAGGGAAAATGTAATAGAAATTTGTCTTTGAGTTCAAGATGTACAAATTTGGGAAAACACTTGAAACTGTAAAAAATAAAATAAAAAGAGAAATTAGGATATAGGTATAGAGAAAGAGAAAGAGAGAGATAGAGATAAAGAATATTGCGAGGTATTCAAGGAATGTCGTGGAAATATATGCTTAATGAAAAACTAACACAATTTGTGCAAGAGGCTGAATCTTTTTCTTTCTCTTTTTTCTTCTTAGAAAATAAACGGTACTTCAAGGTAAAATTTGAATGCTAATGCTAATACCTTTGAAGTGCATTTAAATAGAGAAAGAGTCAGAGAGAGAGAGAGAGAAACAGAATAGAGTGAATAAAAGAAATTAATACATAATAAAAATACAATAAAAATAATTAAAATAGAAGACGTTAGAGAGAGAATAGATGAAAGAAAAAAAGAGATGTAAGAAAGAAGGAAAAATAGATATAGAAAAGAGAAAAGGAATGTTAGAGAAAGAGAGAGAGAGTAGAGTAAATTAAAAAATTATTATATAATAAATTAAAAATATAATTATAATAAAGCACATGAGGAAAAAGAGAAAGTGATTTAGTGAAAATTATAAAAAAAGAATATAATAAAAATAAGAACATTTTGAAAAAAATAATATAAGGAAGAGGGAAAGAGATAGTGAGACAGAGAGAGAGAGAGAGAGAGACAAAAAAGTAAAATAAAGAAATTATTATATAATAAATTAAAAATAATTATACTAAAGCATGTGAGAGGAAAGAGAAAGAGATTTAATGAAGATGAATGTAATAAAAATAAAAAAAATTTAAAAAATAATATTAAGAGAGAGAGAGAGAAAGGAGAAAGAAAGAAGATTGAGAAAGAGTGTCTTGACGTGATTTAAGACAAACACGTAAATCAATATCTAAACGACAATGACTTGATTCGATTTTTGATTTTGTCATATAATAAACTTATCCCGAGCCATAAAACATTCACCCAGAGACAGTTGTCAAGCTCACTTTTCTCTTTCTTTTTATTTTCTCTTTTGTTTTACTTATTTTTATTTTTACTGAACTTCCCCCCCACTCTTTCTCTCTTTTTCTTTCTCATGCTCTATTCCACTTGGTCTAATTCAATTAGAACACGACAACGTTGACGACGATAATGATCGCGTCCATTTCCCTTGAGTCCAATGTGAATTAGTAATATATTTAAAAAGCTCTATAATCGCAAATGTGTCCTCTCTATCATTTCTCTCTCTCTCTCTCTCTCTCTCTCTCTCTCTCTTTCTAACTTTCTATTTCGTCTTAACTCTCCGCGCCCTAACTTTATGAGACACAAACATTGATCGTGAAACTAATCTAAATGCTTTAGAAATAAATTAGTCATAAAGTCAAGCATGAAGCAGAGAATAAATGGTTGGTTTCACATTTACTATATCTATATCTATATATATTAAATATAATATATATTTTCCTAGGATTCCACTTGAACTCTCTCATACATTTTATTCTTTTATATATCTATCTATCTATTTAATGCTCTTTCTCTCTCTCCCATTCTCATCCATTTCTTCTCACTATTAACAATATCCCATGTTGGTAATTAACTGCCAAATTGACTTTTGTTTGCGCCAAATTTAATCTGTGCCACATTAATCTTCTATGTCATTACACTTTTTTTGCTTGTTTCACTCCCTTTCTCTCTCTCTCCCTCTTTCAATGAGTGTGTGTATGTGAATGACACAAATTACAAAAATTAATATAATTTCAATGGTTTTATATATCGTATTTGTTTACCTTAAGTAGGTTTTTTAAAGTTTAAACAACAAAGTTGAAATTAAAGGGTTTAATTGTAAAAAATAGTGAAATAGTGAAATTGTTTACACAAATTTTCAACCGGAAATGGTCTCTTGGTGATGGCACCAGATGACAGCAGTTGGTCTCTTTTTTTCACTCTCTCGCACTCCTATTCTTACATTTTCTTTTTCTCCCTCTCTTCCTCACAACGACTCACACTCAATAGAGAATTGTCACCATTATTACTCGATTGGTCACTATTCCAATTGTTTCCGGTGCATTGAAACAAAATTTGGAGCAAATAAAAATCCCCAACTTCCGGTGTAACTACCAAATATTTATTGGCATTGTTGTGTTTGTTTTGTTAGTACTAGTAGTAATAACAATAATGACAAACAAAACATTTTTTTCAATTATAGGTAACAAAAGTATTTTTTTCTTTCCAATAAATTTTAGTATAATTAACTTAATTAAGGAAAAAACAGTTTTTTGAGTAATATTAATCAGTTAATGTAATGTTTCAGTATATACTTGTTATTTATTAATATTTATATATATTTTTATGAATCAATTCAGTTCTTTACTAACAATTCATCAAAACGACAAAATTAAGAGCATTTCAAGTTATCATTGTTTAGTGTTTCTAAAAGGTTAAAAAAGATTTTCTTGGGGTTGCTTGTATTATTATTATTGTTATTATTATATATTAAGTGTGTTATTCTTACCATAAAAAATGCTTAGCTAAACTGAAAAAGCAAATATGTAGAATCAGAGGAGTAAGATGTCAAAACAAAGTGGACCTTGTGTAATGGATGATCTGAAACGTGACAGTGAGATTTGGACGCGAAGTATATATTTATATAAATATATATTTATTCGTATATAATTATGGGTTGTTTAGGTTGTATATATTAGGAGTGCCTGTGTGGGGTGTGTTTGACTGATGATGCTAGTTAGTGGTGCGAAAGAAGTTTCACCTATTCTGTGATTGAGTACCTCTGGAGTTCCGATCCGTACCAGAAAAAAAGAGAAAGGCAAAGAAGAAGAGAATTAATCCTAAAAACAAGCTAACATTATTAAATAATAATTTGAATTGTTTTTAGTGTAATTACTAATTTTATTATAATATTTTAGCACATTTTGTAAAATTGTATTTGAATAACTGTTAAAATGGCTAACAAATATTTTTTAAATGTTTTATTTACGTTAAGTTAGGTTGGATATAGCTTTGGATTAGATCCGAATTTAATTTAAATGTAGTGTTTATGAAAAATTTAAACAAACTAAAATGAGTTTAAGGTTAGACTCTTTTTTTGACACTTCTCCAAATGCTCCATATGTCTAAACTAAAATTTAAAATTAAAATATAATTGCAATTGAAATTAAGAATGGAATTAAAATTTAAAATTATAAAAATAAGAAGAGAGGGAGGAATAATTGGATTTTTGAATAGGTTTGAAAAATACAAGTTATAAAAAGAACAAGTTATAAAAAGACAAGTTTATCATTAGGAAAAAATGGTATAAAAAGAAAATAAGAGAGAAGAAAAATAAAGAGAATTATGAAAGTGAATGAGAGAAAGAAAGAGAGAGAGAGAGAGAGAGAGTGAGAGGAAAAAAGAGAGAGAGAGATGGAGAGGGAGAGATGAAGAGAGGGGGAGAGAAGGAGAGAGAGAGTTTGGTGAAGCTGAACGCGTCCACCTGACCACTTGACCAATTGAGCCTGCCTCATCACACGCTCGATCAACTCGTGCGACGCGTTCAACCAACCATCTTTCCATCCATCCATCCACGATCCATTCATCTATCTGCGAAATAGAACAAAGCTCGTTTGGCCAGACTCACTCAATTTTCTTGTTGCGAGACACACTCTCTCAGCTCTCAACTATCCTAGCTAGAGAGAGGGGAGAGAGAGAAAGAGAGACTAGAGTGACTAGCTAGCTTGATGGCGTCTGTCCGTCATAGACATAGACAAGCCGGTTAACACGTCAATTGACTTTGCGCCCGCTCTCCTAGTCGGGCGACGCTTCTCTTTTTCTCTCTATCTCAAAATTTTTATTTATTTATCCTTTTTTCATTCTCTCTCTCTCTTTCATATAGTTTTCAATTTTAATTTTAAAAAAATAATTTTTTCAATTTCACGATTATAATATCTCTTTTGGCTATAATTTTTGTTTAAAAAGTACTCTTTTTCTCTCTTTCTCCCTCTATTGCTTTTTTCTCTATTTTCCCGCCGCCAGCGTTATCATCGCATCTGACACAGGCGCCCCATGCTACCTCATTTTCCCCCTTATGCCCCCCATTTGTCGTGTTCTTTCTCTCCTTCTCTTTCTCTCTCACTCTCTCTCCATTTCTCTATCCTTTTCTCCCTCTCTCTCTCTCTCTTTTCTATCCTTCTTTCTCCCTCTCTCTACCTTTCTCTCTCTTTCTCTCCCCCTCTCTTTCGGTGTGTGGTTCCGTGAAGAGTGTGACGCCGCCCAACTCGGTATCCTCGGCTTCCACACGGCAAGATCTTTCTCTCCCCTCATTTGCTTCTTTCTCTCTCATTCTCTATTTCTCTTTCCTCTGTTTTTCCAACTCGCACACACAAACACTCTTCAATCTTGTTTTCCATTCGGCAAAGTAGAAGCAAGCGAGCAACGAGAACTGCGAGTATATACTTGAGGAGAGAGCTAAGACAGTGGAAGCGCGCAAATGCATCGATTCAGCAACCCATCGCTGGGAGGCAAGCTGCACGAGTAGCACACACACACACACACACACACACACATTGGATCCGCCTGGGAATCGCCAACGCGTCCGCCACTCCACTCGCTCTGCTCTTCCCCACTCCTCTTCCCCACCACTGCATGCCCGTGCGTGCCTCTCTTTCTCCCTGAGCACAACGCAAGACGAGCAAGCGAGCCAAGGCAAGCGAGTGAGAAAGAGAGAAAGAGAAAGAGAGGGAGAGAGAGCGAGTCACCGCCACCGCAGCACTCTCACGCCAGCCAACCACCAACAAGCACACACCAAACAGCAGCATCACACACACACGCTCAATAGTGTTTCAGGATCAGGCTATTCGTGTTCCATCGTTCATCCAGAGAGGAGTGAAGTTGTCCCAGGGCGTCCCCACTCGTCGCCCGACTTGGCAACACCGAACCCACACCGGCTGCAGTCGGTATTTCAGCCAAACCTTTCTCCCCCAAGTACTAGCTACTTCGACTAGTCACTAGTGAATCTGTGAATTGTGTCACCAGAATTACCAAAAATAACCAGCATAGTGTGCCGATCGCCGACAGACACATTTTGTGGTGCAGTGCGTAGCATCGTTTTGTTTCCAAAGAATGATCTGGTCTGGATTACACCACTAAAACTCGAACTCGTCACATGTCCAGTGTTGACGACAAACGCCATTCGTGTGCACTTCTGTGATTCGATGCCACTCAATAATTTATTTTTTTGATGATCTCACTTGATTTGTTAATTAACTTCTATTTGCGTATGCTCTGTGTTGTGTTTTTTCTGCTGCAAGTTGTGAATCACAGCAACTGATTTGCGCAAAATCTGGCATCAATCGTAACCGTGGCAATTTGTGGATTGGGCATATCATTATCTTGGTTTGAATCTCGGTCTGGTCATCTCACGCTGGAGTCCACGAGGAGCTATTTGTATTCCACCGGTACGTGATTTAACCCACACACATCAACATTCACTTACGCACTTTGATGCATTCACGTAACTTTATCATCAATATTTTTGTTTTTCCTTGACTTGTGATTTCATTTGTATATATATTTTGATGACCGTAAATAGAATTTACTTTATGGCTATTTTGCGTTATTTATACACACTCCTACCAACATTAAATAGATGATAATCTTGAAAACTCAAGGTTTTTTACCATAATCTCGCCTTTTAATCAGAATATATAAAAATCAATTACATCAACACTTGCTTAGCGCCAAACGTAAACATTCACAGAGATGTGGATTTCACTTGTTTAAACAATCAAATTGTACTTGCATTCTGTTACAAAAAAGTTGTTTGCTTATATTAACATGAAAAAAGAAATGTAAGAATTCATAATAATCTTAAATTAACATTAATATATATGTTAAATCCTAGCATTACTTTATATTACTTTATTATAAAGATGAATACATCTTGCGCGTATCTAACTTAAAAGATTAATTGGAGACACATTTATTTCTCTTCTACTGTCTCATTTTCTTTGTGGGATTAATTTTATAGACATTATCACAGGCGAATGCTTCTTGTTTTATTTGGACAACTAATCTGCTTAAGCTTCCCAGGTTCAGCTTCATTTGTTAACGTCATTGTTTTTAATTATGCAACATTGAATAAAAGTGGGAGAGAGAAAGAGTCAAGATCCCCACAAAACAAATTATAAATTTGACAATTACTTAGGGCAAAACAAAGTACTAGGATTAAGTTAAAATTGATGAACAGTTGAACTTGACGAACAAGCTTTGTATCATATGATATTACATTTGAATTCTAACTGCTTGAATTTAGTATTCATACCACCTTCATTATTATTATTATGAAAATAGTTCTATTTATACCCTTTGAAGTGGTTTGGTGTTTTGAAGTCTGTGCGTGTTGGAAGAGTTTGTGCACTGTTGAGAATCAGTGAGAAATGCGGGACAAAACAATATACGTTGTGCCTGTGATCACTGATCAGGGTGGTTTTGGGCAAAGCACAAACACAGTGTGTCAACAGATTGCCCTTTATATTTGCTCAAGTCTACCGTTTCTCATTGAATTGTGTCAACTGTGTGTGTGTGTCTATGTGTTCAACTTATTGATTTCTTGTTTACCTTTGATAAATTCACATTTTTTGCTTAGTCTCGATCTTTATTTTTTCCCAATCAGTTTTTACTTAGGAAACGTATTTCTTCTATATGTTAATAAATAATATGGTCGTGGTTTTCAATGTTTTATGTTCTATGTTCTGTCATTTTATGGTATTCTGCCACCCATGTTTTTGTACTGTGAGAATTACGCTACATCTACCGATTCGAATCCAACTTTCTGTGTTATGATTCGAATTTTATTCCGATTCGGTTTGAATTTGATGGATAATTCTTCGAATTCTACGTCAATTTGATTCGGAATTCAAACTTTTTCAATTATTTTGACCAATGATTTTTTTTCGTATTTTGAAAACTTTGAATTTTTTTTGAATTTTAAATAAATCAACTTGTTTCAGCGTTTAGTTATTGAAATAGTAAGCGTATCTTCTAATCAAATATTAATAATTTGACTTTATTCGAAATTTGAAAACAAAAACAAGTTTCATGGAAAAACAAGCAAAAAGTGAATTCTTGGTAACATTTACTAAAGTTTAAAAAACCAAATGTCAACAGATTGCACCTTTTTATATATTTGTTCAGGTCTACGGTTTCTCATTATTGATTTGGTCTTCAGTGTGCCCAACTTATTGATTTGGGTTGTTTACACTTGATACACTCGTTGTCAATTTCTCTTCTTTTCAGTATTTTTCCATTTCTACTTTCACAATATTTTTAGATATAATTATGGTAAATCTTATGTAGGTTTTGATTTTATTCTATTTTTTTAATATAATTTTATATAGATTTGGCATTTTGTGTGAACTTTCCCACTTTTATAGTAAGAAACAAAAAACCAATTTCATTAAAACCAACCGCAAGAGACTAATTCGGTAGTATTAAGCTGATAGGTAGACTTCCATGTAGGAATTTTATTGCTAAATTAAAGATAGGCAGATGAGGAGAGTGAGAGTGAGTATGTGATTGAGATTAAAATGTGAATGAAAAAATAGAAGAGGAAAAAGAGAGAACGAAAAAAGGTGTTTGAAAAATAATGAGGAAAACAAAGTGGAAATTTTTGTAAAGAAAGAGGGATATAGAGAATGAGGAGAAAAAATAGAGTAAAAGCTAGTAAGTAAAATAAAGTAAAAGTATGGGTGAGAGTGAATAAATAAATGAGTAAATATAAAGATAAGAAGAAATAAAGAATCAAGTGAATAAATAAACAAATTAAACAAGTCATGAATAATCAATGATATATATAAAAGGCGAGAAAACTGATTTTCCAGTATGAAAAGTTAATTAACTAACGGAAAAATTCAATTTGCTGATACGGTACAGTTGCGTGTAGAAAATGATTATATAATAATTGTGTGAAATAACAGCAAAAAACTACAATTTTTGCTGTTTATAACGTATTTTCTTTGAAATTTCTTTAATTAAATTCAACAATAAAAAAAACTTAATTTAATAATGATTTCACGTTCTTTTTGTTTTAATGATTAAATTAATGTTCTTAATGTGATGTTCTCTTTCACACACATACATAGGTTATATTTATTTAATACTCTTATTTTGTTCTTTTTTATCTTTTTTATTGTTTTACAAATCGGTTTATATAGTTACGTGTTTAGAATCTATATTTGATGAATTTCTCTCTTTTTCCCTCTATTTTTATTTGTTTTTACGGAAATAGAATTAAAGTTTTATGACATGATGATGCAATTATATTAAAGGGAAGAGAGAGAAAGCGATTTTAGACAACTTTGTTCTTTTCTTGTTAATAGAATATTTTATTTAACGTATCTCAATGTACAAACTAATCGGATTAAAATGAAACAAAATGAAAAATGAAATGACAACAAAACAAGACAATTTTAAAAGGAAAAATAATGAGTCACTTGAAAAATACGAAAAATAAAAACATAAAAAATTTTAAAAATTGAAAGAAATGTGAGAAAAGAGAATAGAGTAAAATAAATAAATAAAATTTAAAATAAAGTGCTAAGTTTTGCACACTTTTCTTATGTTATGAAACCAATTCATTCAAAATAGGGAAATGAGTTAGATAAGTTTAGATAAATAATGATTTATTTAATCTCTTGTTATATTAATGGCATATAAAAAATTTGGTGGTTTTCTATGCTCTATCCTGAGCCTTATTCTATGCCCTATTCAATACTTAGACAATTTCATGTTTTGCCATTTGGCTATTTTTCACTGTAATAGTTAAACTACTTCCACTGTGCTTAACCAATTTAAATCAAATTTTTGTTATGATTTAAATTCATATCTGATTTGAATCCTTAACCGATTCGAATCTAAATTTCTGTGTTATAATTCAAATTTTATTCCAATTCGATTTGAATGTTGTGCACAACTTTCCGGATTCTCACTCGATTTGATTCAAATTTATTTCCATTTATATTTATTTCCAATTATGATAACTCGAGTTTAACCTAGGCGGCTTTGTTGCCGTTTATTTACAAGAGGCAAACGGCATTTTAGCGTTATAATAACCACTTTTCTAATTATAAACTTACTTAGCCAACATAAAAAATTAAAAAATCTTTAAAAAATAAAGTTAGAAATTTTAAAATAATACAAACACGAAGTTTGACAAATCTAAAATTCCGACCTGTCACTTGATAGCGTATGCAATTGGAATTTTTTTCTTTTTGAAAAAATACGTCAAACTTGAAGTATTATGAACTAAATGTGTTGGAGTGTGAGGTAATAAGTTGTTGGCAGTGGGATCAAGTTTGCTTGTGTTGGAAAGCAGTATGCACACTACAAAGGCAGTATGGAAACAACAACAAGAGCAAATCCATGCCAAGACTAGTATTACTGGGTAGAATGATGATGATGATCACTCACTAGCTCTCATCGACTCCCTCGCACGGTGTGAAAGAAAGAAAGAGAAAGAAAGAGAAAGAGAGAAAGAGAAAGAGAGAGAGATAGAGAGTGAAAGAGAGAAAAAAGAGAGATACAGACGTGTCTCTCTTGTTATATTTTATACACTCATTATAAACTTCACATTGTTGCATAAATTAATTTTTTAGTATAAATTTATTAAATAGTAGATTTTTAAATTAAATAAAATTTTTACTGATCTTGCATTGAAGCTGTTCTAAATTTTTGAGTTTAAAAACAGTTTTTTAATGTGTCAATGTAATAATTGTGGAATTTTGTAAAATTGGTTTAAAATATAGATTGGTTATACTGGTGTAGAAACACGGAATAGACTGGTCTAATTCAAATGTCAAGGCTTAGAATACTCTAAAACCCGTTTTGGGTGGGGTAAAACCCCGCATCATTGACAATGATCATTTGTCTTAGGATTCTTTTTCTTCTAAAAAGGTTTTTGCTTTGCCTAAACTAAACGTGAGATAAAAAACCACTTAGAAAAAGCAAAAGTTATGCTGCATAACCTCGTTTAAGCAAGCTAGTTTGACCAAATTAGACAACACCCTTCAAGTTTAGTAACATATAAGTGTTAAACAAAGGGTCTTTAAGAAATTAAAACACAACATTTTAAAAAACCTTAATGCAATATGCCAATGGACGAAAATCATATACAGTAAATCTTCAAACTCATTCATAGTTGTCGAAGCAGAGTAGAAGGCATCAGTATATATTTGTTGATGCTTTGCAATAATTTGAGAACAAATTATATTGATTCAAGTAATAGTAGTCACATTGACCACTTAGAAATATATAATAATTTCTCTTATACATTTGTCAAATCACTTGATCAAGTGTTATTTAACTTAGCAACAAGACATTTAATGTTTTAAAAATAAATTTATATTGACAACTGAAAATGCATTTTATTAAATCAAAACATAAAAATATTTATATCAATATTATAAAAACAAATTAGACCAAAATGGTTAATTAGTTTTTGGATTTTGTTTTCTAAGATCGAGTATTGTTTTGTAAAAGCTATAAAACAGTTTTTACGAAATTATATGAGTTATAGACATATACTTTAATTACGTAAGTAAAATTGTGATTTTTGAACCCCGCCCTTTTTTGTGAGCAGTTGGTCATCATCGAATCCATTATTTTTCTTTCCTCTAAAATCATATGGGAAAATATTCAAATTAGCGTAGCACATATACCAAGAATTATTCCGTAATATATAAAATTAATAGTAAAGCTATAATTTTTATTAACAGAAGGTTAAAATCTAACTTTAAAAAATTAAAAACTAAGGTCATATCTTAATTTATTTTAACTAAAAGGGTGAGAAAATATTGAGAAAATTTTCAAATCTCTCTTTCCCACACTATTAAATATAATGTCTGGTTATAACACAACATTAAACACGTTTTGGGTTATAACTCGACAAGTCTATGTAATAGACGACTTTCAATTTTAAAATGTAAGTTTATAAGCAGACATTTTGGATAATCAACGCTT
>DVQH01000783.1:0-18022 GCA_018231625.1 Papilio phestus | reverse complement strand
AGTGGCAGCTTCTCTGAGTGGCAATTAGATGCAGTAAGAGAGAGAGAGAGAGAGACGCAGCGTGCAGCCTATTCGTAGAACGCATCCTACCACGCGAGCTAGACAGGCTGTGCCTGAGACTCTTTCATTAGGCAAATGAAAAAGTTTAAATCATTGGATGAGATGAAACATTTGCAAGCAATGCACAAGCTCTTGTGATAGCCTCTCGTTTAGCGCCAGATTAACAAGGAAAAGAGAAAAAAAGAGTTGCATGAGATGCGTGAATTGCTTCTCGGTGGCGCTAATTAATCACCCGCTGCCTGTGATGCGGCCGACATAATGATTTGTTTATGAATCGACTCGAGTCTAATTGGGGCTGGGGAAGCCATGTGTAGAGAGTTGAGTCCGTGCCACCTCGCACACACTGATTGGTGATGATTAATAACACTCATAGCTCTAATGTAATCATCGCCAGAGCAGATCCTGAGTGCTTCACTACCACCAACTAACTATCTTGGCCATTTTGAATTTAAAGCTTATTTTAATTACTATAGATAATTTATGGATATTCATGACCCTTTACCATAGCAGTCTATTGTTTGAATATTTTTTGGCTGGCAAGTTTTGCTTTATTTAACTACAAAATTATTGGCGTGTACACCGAACAAAACACTTTATATTTAAAAAATGGCGTGTTTTCATTGTTGTACAATTTTTTTTGTTAAATTTAAAAAATATATTTGCAAATTGAAATTCTTAAGTTATGTCAGAAGTGTATTGACTCATGGCCAACTATAAGCTATGTGATTTGATCGTTTAATATTCCGATCACAGAACACAAGTGAAGTAAATGGTTAATTAAAGACTAATGTGTAATTAAAAAACGTTAAAACGAAAACAAAGATGAATGTAACCAACAAAAGCGGGTTTCAAGTAATAGGTGAGGGCTAATGTAAATCGATCGATGGCAAAGTTGGCTAGCGAGGGGGATGGATTGAATTACATGTGCGTCTCGATTGTAATCTTGTTCCGTGTCAATAGCGAGGCCAAACCAGCGAAAGAAGACACGGGCAGGGTATGGAAAGAGCTTAGCTTGCAGGATCCACTCGATCGCTTGTGCTGCTGTGTATCTTTGTGTTGGAGCGTGTCTTGTGTGCCGTCCGGTGCTCTCCAACTGGCTAACTCTCAACCACTGGTGCCATTGCGAGCAGATGCAACGTCGAGCTAGTCTTGCGCGCCGGCATTTGTCACGACCGATTTGCTTTTTTCTTATTCTCCTTCGGCCTGAAAGTGCCGAGTTGCATATTTGTCTTATTTGACAATGGCCCGACTAACATTATCAAAATATATTTTTATTATGATCTATTCATGCTTCTATTGACTTGATTTGAGTCACCAATGAGCCTACCCAATGCGTGTCAAGAGTATTTAAAATTGAATTTGATTGGTATTGTCTGTAAGGTAGTACTGGCTCTAATAGTTGATGTAGCACTTTCTTGCAATGCAAAGCGTCATTAGCAGTGGCAAGGCACCAGCGATCTATGCCAATTGAAGGATAATCATTGTTGGTGGGAGAAAATGAATATCAATGGTGGGGATGGCCCATTAAGCCGTGTGCAGCTCGCTTACAGAATGCTTCACAAAGCTGTGGTCTTGAAAGAATCGACATCAGCAAAACACATAGACCGAGCGAACTCGCCAACGGTCAGCATGATTGTTTCTTGAAGCTGCATGCGGTCCTAATTGCAATAGCAAGCAGATTCACTCTTTGTAATAACAATCAGCCCTTTCAGCACTGCAAATTGTTTTCAATTAGCCCTCTCAAGCGTGACCCGACACTAATTCGTCGTCTAACTTGGCATTATTTGCCAACTAGCTTTCTATTTTGAACTTTAATGCCACGATTGTAATGGACACTTCGCGTTTTTCAATGACAATTGTGAATCAGCATCAAAGCACAACCACTGCGCGACATCTCTAATCCAAGCCACTGCTGAAAAGTCAATGCAGCAGATTGACTTTGAATCACGTTAAAATGTATTTCTCATGCTTCTCAACTTGGAGTTTGGCAGGAGATGCGATTGATTAATGTTTCTCAGTGACGCTTGCAGTTTGGTGGACAATCAGATGACATCTCAAAACAAAAGTGACTGCTGCGCGCCACAAGCCACTGTCGAATTCATTAGTATTTGACATGTCCACTCGGGCCTAGGCAATGGCCTGTCATTGCTCGGTGGAAATACATCTCGGCAAATGGGCCAATGTGTCTAGCACACCACAGTTTACCAACATTATCAACCACACGCACAAGCTAACATGATCGGTTTCGCGCTCGATTCGAGCTTACCAATTCCAATCTGATGCTTGTGCTACTGCACTTGGAGGACTTGATCGCAACATTTATTATTAAAAAGCTTTCTTGTGAATCAATAATCGAAAAGTGATTAAATCAGCTTTTCCAGGAGCAAGTTATTTACTCGTTAGTGATCTAGTTGCTTCGTACAATAGAAGCTTGCAAGCAGTGCAAAAATTCTTAAAGTCATTTCAAGCATTCATTAAAATTTTAAATCTTTGAATTAATAAATAAATAATTATAAATAAATATAATTAGTTTTTAAAAATTTTAACGGATTATTTAAATAAATCTGACTTAATAAATTTTATATAAATATTTTTAAATTAATTGTTTTTAAAGGAATTACATTTTAAATTTAGATAAAACGTTGCGTTAATTATCATTTAAACGCCCAAACTGTGGCGTAGTGCAGAGAGGAAAGAGCCTGATTGGTGAACTTCACTGCCACACATTGTTGCCGTCACTTCTCCCTCTGTACAAGTCTAACAGTTTGTAAACTTGTCAAAATATGTCTTGCATTTATTCGACCAGAGCGTGTTTATTGAGTTAAATCAAATGTCAAAGTGCAGTATGATTTTCAAATTAAAATGCAGAGTTTACTAATACTTAGTAAACTAGTAGAAAGGGTTTGATGTTGTTTTTGTTGTTAAACGCTGTTCAATAGTGATAGTACATGAGTTTTTTTTATGGAAAGTGGCACGGATTAATGCTCATTATGTATTATTCTATTCAATAACAAGAAAGTATTAAGAGTCTTGAAGTGGGTCGAGAGGGAGTAGGCCCCGAGTGATTGATAGAGAAGCGGTGGCAAGTAGTACGGCGCGATGAGTTTGCTAATTTGCAGTGAATCGGCCTGAAGCTGGTGTGATGCGCCGAGTGGACCCACTCTGGGCGCCATTTGTCCCCTCTTGTCTCTGCACTCTCTCGCTTGGACGGTCTATCCGTCTCTGTCCATTCCTAATAAATACTAATAAATGTTCACATCCAACCGCGTCTTCGTAATAGAACAAGTGAGATGGAAAATTAAAAAACAATACGATAACGGTACCAGTTAGTTAGGCCATGTCAGGAGTGGTCCTTCCTACTGGTTACTGATAACACACAATAACGACCAACTGCCTTGCGAGATCTAGACTCGGCACCGATGGCCATCTGAGCATAATCGACAATGACAGGCTACACGAATTGCTTATTATAACTCCACACTTGCGTCTCAGTTCTTCGGTGGCAAGCTGCTCACCGAACAGCCGGACATTGTTACTATTAGGCCAACTCAACTAATGGCTAACTTCCAACTGTCTCATCTTGCTTTCAACTTGCTTGGTGTGTTGTGTGTGTTTGTCTGTTTGTCAAATATAATCACAAATCGGCTCATTCTGGCTTACTTAAAGCTACATCAAAACTAAATTCAATCAAAAGTAGGCCTATTGAATTTGAAAAATATAAACTTGTGACATTGGAGATGGGTGAGGCAGAGGCGACGTAAACTTTAGTTGAGTAAAGGAGAAATATGTGATCAATTACGTCGGTGGGAAGGGGGCACGACAAACTAGTTTGATTGTTTTTGAGTAAAATCTGATTGGGCCCTATGCGTTTAGAGTTTTGCAAGTAATCGATGTTGTTTGGTATCGTTCCAAAAGTGGTGGTGATGCTAGGCGACAGAAAAAGACAGCGAAGGATGAGAGAAAAATAAATCAAATGGATCAATTGTCATAGCGAATTGGGCGAACCATCAAAAGCGAGTGGGTGCGCTGGAAGTGGCAGCTTGCGCCGAGGCCGATTGTGATATGAAAAACCGATTGGGTTCGATCATTTGCCGTGTTGGACATAATGAAATGGCGCGCACGAGCGGCACTCGAACCGGCCGGGCAATTGGCGGCCACTGGCACCCTGGTGACGCCGCCAACATCGATCAATCAAGTGCTCTAGTCAAGCCCCGACGCCACTCAGCTCGCTGCATACAATCTCATTCCGCCTTAGCATATATCTCACTCGGTTCTTTCTTGATAAGACTTTTCGAGCTGCTTAACGAGCTTATAATTACACTTTTGTTTATCCCTCTTAAATCTACCACTAGCTTTATTTTAGTATTTTGTTGTTAAACGAGTCGTGCCACGAGCGATTGATGGCACCAGTGCTAATTGAACTTACAGCACAAAACTGTCTGAGCAAGCCTGCATTTAATTTTCATAATGACTCTTGCGAAGCTCCAAAAAATAAGTTTTTAATGTGTTGTCAAACAATCTAACGCACCAATAGGTATAAATGCAAAGATATATAAAAAATATGCTCGACAAAGTCTAACAAAGAAATTAATGAGCCGTGCCGATTTCAATAAATAGTACTCTATGCCATGGGCGAGGCGAATGGGGTGGCAGATGTGGAAAGGAAAGAGCCATTCGGCAAGGTGGTGTCAACTTAGCCTCAAAAGGCGGGCACGCGCTGTGGTGGTCTGCCAGAGTCCAGCCGAGCGTTGCTAGGCCTCTTTGCCTCACTGCCACCGAGATGCTCGATCGCACCATCACTTCTACGTGTGATGCTCCCAGCCAGTTTGCCATTGTCATCCACAATCTCAGATACTTTCCTAAGTAAACTTGTGTCTCAACCAATGCACACGCTTTTGACATTGTTACTTGTTTTCTGCTAGTCGATGGTTTGATAAGTCAAAGTAAACTCTACAGTGTGCCACAAGCACGAGTGATTTGGTAATAAGCTTGATCAAACAAAGTATTGCCAACTCGGCTAGAGCGAGTAAATAGTGGTCTAAATGACCATGAGTCCTGCTTAAACAGCGTTCGTATCAAAGAAAGCCAGTGGTCAGTAAAGCAATTAAGGTAGTGCATAAGTTGAGTTTGCGCCAAACGTTTGGCACCTCAGTCAACTTTTTCACTGATTCTGATTCAATTTGACAGCATCTCCACTGAACCCGACATACCGGATATCGGCCAATGTTGGCGACAATGTGATCCTCAAGTGTGCCTTCGAATATCCCAACAAAGTGACCTCGCCTGTGTTGATACAGTGGTGGAAGCAAAACATCTCGCAGCCCATCTACATTTACTACGAGGGTTTTCCAACCCACCAAGCAGAAGAGCTCAAAGGTCGCATCTCGTTAGCCGGTCAGGCTAGTGAGGATGCTTCGCTTAGCTTGACCAGTGTACGAGATTCAGATCAAGGAACGTATGAGTGTAAAGTGTTTATTTTTATGCTTTCCGACGAGCAATACAACAAGAACGGAACCTTCGTGCAACTAGATGTCAACTGTAAGTGTGTCACATTTTCTAGCCATATACTAATTAAAATGGGGCTCGTAACGAAAAACGTTTGTGGAGTTTTAATTCACAACTTTTGCAAAAGAAAAAAGTGAAATGCAAACACAGTAGGAGACAATGGGTAAAAGAAGGCAAATAGTGCAAATGATTGTTTTATGCAAAGCAGGTTTCCATTAAAGTTCACATTCCTAGCCAAAGACTGAATGGATCCAAGCTTGGGATTAGTGCCACAGTGAATTTGGCATGATTGTGAGGTGTAAAGAAAAGAAGGAATAAGGTGGATGGCGGAGTGGGGGTGTGATGCACATTAGCATAGTTTGTGCAGTAAAGTGGCAACACGCGTCACTGGAAGTGGAAAAGCTCACATGGTTACTAATCGGCGCCACCGTGCTGCGCGCCCATCACTCGCACCACTGGCCACTCGCCAGCCAGTTTGTTGCTTTATGTGCTCACAACAATATCTAATAAATTAATTAACTGCCAGTGGTAGGAGTGAATGGCACTAAATTGTAGCTCTCGCTGCCCGGCACGGTAAACAAGGTTAGTTGCGCTTGGAACGTCCCTCTTGGTGCGGCTTGCTGGGATGCAAACTGGTAGGGGATCGACGTTCTCCTACCATGCTTCACAAGCAAAATATTATCGAGCAGACAATTAATAATTGAACAATGAATTGTCATTGTTTAATGTGGACTCACGATTCGCCACCATCATCATTACTATGCGTTAGCGCTCGCTGCTCGATAGATAGCGAGGCGCCATTTGGCTCGATTGTCTCTGCCGAGCTTGGAGCTGCCTACTACTAGAGAATGGTTAATAATTCATCAGTATCATTAATTAATTTAATGCCTTCACAGGCGAGTGTCGGTGCCAATAATAGACACACAAGTCGATTTTGAAACAAAAATAGAATCTTTTATTCCTAATTTACTCACTTTTGACTCTAGCTCCACCACACTTCAAGGAAAAGCCTCCTGAAGCGGTGTTTGTTAAAACCGGAGATTCATTGACTCTGCACTGCCGCGCACACGGCACTCCGAATCCAACTGTGGTTTGGAAAAAGGTAAGTTTGAAGGTAGATTCACTAAACCATCTTATTGTTTTACCCTTTACAATAGGAAAACTCAATGTTGGAGAAGAGTGGTAAAATGCGTGTGCATGGAGGCGAGCTGCATCTGAGCAACATCGAATCCGAAGATACGGGAACGTACACGTGCATTGCCAAGAATCGTCAGGGATCAATTCAAACTACTACCAAGGTGCTTATCTCTAGTGCCGCGGAGATTGTGAATCCACCACGCAACACGACAGTGTTAGAGAAAAACCGAGTGGAGATGACTTGTGGAGCAAAGGGTACACCGTCCAACATTACTTACCGGTGGTACCACAAAGGCATTCTCATCAGTCAGCTTGGGTGGCTTGCCACTCGCACTGCAATCAAGCCAGACGGAACTTTGGTGATTCAAAACACTACACCGGAAGACACTGGCAAGTTTACATGTGATGCTACTAACGGAATTGGTGAACCCGACACTGCCTATGCCTACTTGAGTGTAGAATGTAAGTGATTGAAAAATTTGTGCTCGACACCGAGAGAAACTGATTGCAGACATATTTTCCGAGCCGGCTGGCTTGTCATTGACCTAACTACGGCTTGAGCGACACCTAATTGATTACTTTGTGACTGCATGGCTAGCGGTAGGCCACTCCACTCGGTAGTACCTAGTATCGACCGATCTTCTGATCCGGGCGCGATACCAACCAACAGCGATAACGCTTGTTTTGTTGCAATCAGTGACCGGCACTGCCTACTAGCTAATTCACAATGGTTCTTTTGTTTACAGTTCCTGCTCGTGTTACATTTTCACCGCCTCGTCAGTATCTTCCCCTGGGCATGTCTGGTATTGTCAGATGTTATATCCAAGCTTCTCCCCCTCTTCAATTTGTCACGTGGACCAAAGACCGGCGTACCTTTGACCCGTTGACTCAGCCCAACGTAGAGCTCCTCGCTAATGGGTCGTTGTTGTTCTCCAAGGTGACCCACGAACACCAAGGTTTTTACAGATGTACGCCTTACAACATACAGGGCACCGGTGATATCTCCGATCCAATGGAAGTAATTGTTCGAGGTTCGTACACTTCACAGTTTTGTGCTACATTTCATTTGGCATTTTCATTCATTTTTAATGCTGCCGACAATTAACGTGATTGTTACGAGCTAGCAGTCGGTTCATAAGCAATGCAGGGGAGTTTGTAGTCAAGGATGTCAGCAACTATGATTGGCAATTGTTGCTCACTACCACAGAGCACACTAAAGTATTCATTTTTGTTGGCCAGCAGTTATTTGGCCACTAGCACAGACTTTCTTCTATCTTACATTTCTTGTAGACCTACAAGGGAGGATTAATGAAGCTAATTCTGACTTTCTATTAGTATAGGGAAACCAACTGATCGGATTATGCTTCCAATATGTTTCTCCACTTAGGCATGATAGTTTGTTTTGGAAATGAGTTGATGGTTACATTAGTAAACCACATTAATTGCCTGAACAAAACGTTTATGCTACAGGAAATTAATTTTTTATACTTTGTTACTTTAAATGTAGCAAATTCAGATTCAAATAAAAAATAATCTTAGTGGGCCTGCCGCATTGTGGTATTGCTTAAGGCAAGAGCTAGTAGCGTAATTTACTACTAATATTTGCATATATTGATTTTATCACTGCATTGCAAAGCTTTTTGCGTTATTAGTCTTAAAAAGTAATTTATCAAAAAACATTGTTTAAAATCTATTTATGTTTATGTTACAATCTATAGAAAAGGATAAACCAGAGTCTACAGTTTCAAATCGATTACTGGCGATAGTGTGTGGAAAAATTAATCGAACTAATGGTGCTTAGGTAGAGTTATTCAAACTTGGTGAGTCTAGGAAGATCAACCAATAAAATTTAATATTTAATCAGTGCAGCAATCATTACACGCTATTGTTTCAGCTGCCTTCAAGGTAGAATTGTGGGGATTGTTTAATATTTATTGATCATCGCTGCCTGGCAACCACAAGACTATTTGGATCAATTCAAAATCATTACAGACAGCGAATTCTAGAGCAGTGGTGCAAGTGCTATAGTTACCCAGATCAAGGAGAGCGCACAATTCTCACTTGTCGGCGAGATGCCGAGATGGTTCGATTGGCTGAGTGACACATTGTCACATCGACGGCTACTTGATCGACGCACTGAGCGGCAACAAACAAATTAGATTGGTAAATTTGAATGAGCAAACCAGCAGCAAGTGCTTGGCATGAGCCCGGTGCACTAGGCTCTGGCTTGGCCGAGTAGTTTCGCCACGGCGAATTGGCCCACTCCTATGTGCTCAGCATTGCAAAGTGGAGTACGCAGCCAATTCGTGAGCGGGGTGTCTAATCCAAGTTAACTGGTGTTGGATGGCGCAAACCTTGAGCTTGTCACTGTCGGCTTTCAGACCAAAGTAGTCTAGTTTGAACAATTGAGCTAGAAATGGAACAATGTGGCGGAATGTCTCGCAAAGGCACTGGTCAGCGGAGAGCTAGCATCATTAATGCCGATTGTATAGCTTAGCCTACCAGCGCAGCTTTTCTCATTAATCAAACATTTTAATATTAGGTGTTGACATGTGCCAAATTGTGCCTTAGTGTTAGCCGAGTTGCCGAGACACGATGCCGGGTCGAGCTTTGAGCGTCACTCGCTTTGTATAAGGCTAGGAGAAACAATAGAATTAGCATCGACAAATGTCGCCAAATGGCCAAATCGATTTGTTTGAATTAGACTGTACCAAGTGATGGATTGATAGCGGTTCCATTTACCGTAATGCCAAAGAGCCTGACTTACTATCCGATTTGGCTATTGCACTACAACAAGACACGACATCAACATTTCTGGTTACACCATTTTTCACCAAAGCGTATGCCAACTCGTAAGCCATTTAAGTAGGTTCATAAGTTGTGTCCAATTAGCCACTATTTTACGGGTTTGCAACAAGCCGTTGGTGTTGTTTTGAAAGGGTAATTGATCTTCACTAATGGAAGCGGAGTAGCATGACCCCATCTCCATGGTGAGGTGAATTGCTACCCAATGCAGATGAAGCATAAAGTGCACTCGTTTGCTTATCGAGAGTGGACTCCGAGTGAATCGAGGGCAGTAAGGCAACGAAGCACATTGGTAGTAAGTAGTTTTAATTAAATTAGACGACCTATCATAATCGATCGTCGGTCGAAGGGTAACTCGACGTGCTGATGCAGCGTCTCTGAATGGCTGAATACTTGGTACGCTCGCTACAGTTTGATGTAACTTAATCAACCTAATTGGACTGTACTGGGATTGACAGTGAAAGTTGACCTCAGCCGAGATCTGGTTACATCGCTGTCATTAGCTGATGATGACTGCCCCATTGTTGATGTGCATTGATTTACATTCATCTTCATTAGAAATTAATTTGATTTGGAAGCTCTCATCGATGGCAATTGATGACAAATTGATAAAGAGGGAAAGGATGTTTAATAAATAATGCCGAGTGGTAGCAGTAAGAGCCTCGAGAGCTAGTGACTGTGTGGGGCAACACTTTGCTGAGACAGCACTGGTAGCAACACCCGGGGCAGCAGCGTTAGTGGTAGAACTGTTTAATTATGGTCACGACTTGTCCATTGTCCCCATCAAGTTAGCCCTTGCCGGGTGATAATTTAAAGTGATGGCGCGAGAGTGAGCTAGCAGAGAAGCAGATCCAATTGGAATGGCCGCACTTTGGGTCTAATGGCGCCATTGGTGCTGCTCAAACTACCCACTGACTCTGATGTGTAGCACAACAATGAACCCAAAATTCTGCCACGCCAACCATCGGCCGCACTGTTAGACTATCCGGTATGAGTAAATTGCAAGTCGAGTCACGTGTTCTATGTCAAATAGCACGAGAGGTCGCGTCGGGTTGGTGGTGCCGAGACAAACTGGCAGACTCGTTTTTCGCTTACGTGGTGTCATTGTTGACCGGCACAGAGAAGGAACCATCAACGAGCACTGCCAACAACTGTCAAAGTGCTTGCTAGCCCGTATCTAACGACAGGACTACCACGAACTGGTGGCGGTAGTGGTCCCAAATAACAGAATGATTTTGTTCCGTTCCTGCTCGAGTTAATATCAAACCAGTGGAGAGAGGAATGAAGGCCTCGATGCTGCTGGAGATTTTGATTTATCACCGCTTACTGACAACTTTAAGGCGAGATGCAAACAGTAATTGATAGTCTGGGAATTAGGCCTAATAACTGACCGCTGCAACTACAAAAGCAGAAGAAAATAATCACAAAAAGAGAATGGGAGAGAAAGACATCACACTTGGTCAATAGAGTCAGTGAAGGACCAAGTGCTCTGGCAAAGCAAAGCAAACAATTCGGTAATCGACTCAAGTCGATAATCTTTTGCTTGTCGCTATGAGAAAAAGACATTGGTATAGCCCAAGTGGCGGCCTGAGAGTCCAAGTGAGACAAACCAAACAAAACAATGTCCACAGAAACCACTGAAAAGGAAAGGCCAAGGCAAAGTTTTAATTGATCTAACTCTTCTTGGAAGCTCAGTCACTGCAAACAGCACCATGAGTCATTGGTATTCGGAGCAGGTTGTTTGACTCAGTTCACAACTTAAAGCTTCTTGAAATGAACGCAATTTGCAACCGTGAGGCATAATTAGATTAGCATAGGCGAGTAGTATTGCCAGCCAAGTAAACTAGGACTCACTGAGTTAGTGACCGATTGCGATCGGCAATAGTGATGACACATCTTGTAGACTTCATCCAAACTTTGCAATATAATTATGTTACTGCAATGTAAACTTTTTTGAGTTATTGAGGTAATAATAAAATCATTGATTAACCTAAAAACATTTTAACTGTTCATGTAAGGGTATGTTCTAATTAACAGTGTTAGTCTTTTGCAAAAACTGAAATTTCTCAAAAAAGGGAAGTGTCGGATCTCGGCAATCAATGATAGCACAAATTAGCACTGTTTGCCGATTTGAATGGAACAGGCTAGGCATGAAAAGAATACATCAATTATTTAAACTTGTTTCTCAAATTGTTTACTTTAGGCGCCTAGCAAGCTCTGGTGAGCAATTAGCGCGCCACAAACGGTGACAGCACTGTCAACTTTCACTTAACAATAATCAATGATTTTAAATTAAAGTTTGAAAGAAGCGATGCTCGAGTCAAAGAGAGAGAGAGAGAGAGTGAGCTGAGTTGTGGAACGAAAGCCATTGTTGGCCGGTGCCAGGATTAGACTGCACGGTCCGTAATGAGTGACGTTCACGCAAGGGGCACATCGAAGCCGGCGGCAGCCATCTAATTAGAAGTTTGTGCTGCTGCCACGCGTGCCGATCTGAGTTGAGCCGACCGCAATGCGTGGTGGCGAGAAGCAGCCAGTCTCACCCAGTGGAGCCATTATCGATCGCCATCGTGTACTATTGTCTTCTTCCACTGATTGGCTTGATTTGATTTGGAGCACTCGATCTATTCCTTTCTCGATGCTTGGTGTTTCACAACAATCGATCTTGGGTGTCATTTTAAATTTAGATATCATTGACCACCGTGCCAAACGGGTATTACAATCTGTTCCACTGTGTGCTAGAATTCACAATTAATTCAAGTCCAGAAACAAGTGCACTAGGCATGGAGTGGCGTCAAGCAGCCAATTGAACCAAGTGGCGCACACCGTCTGCGCCAATAATCTGTGTCATCAGGTCTCAATGCGCTAGCTATTGCCGTGAAAAGCTATTAAAAATGACTTTGACTTAGACCTACCGATTGATGCAAGCCAATTGAGAGACACGACAGTCACCGCAAAGCACCCTAGCACCAAAACGGTTTCTCGCTTTGCCTCACTCAAACCTCATTTAAGTTAATGTTTTTTCTTTATTATAAGTAAATTAGTAGAAATGAATAGTATCAGTAGCGAAAATACTAATTACTTAAGAAATGTAATTTTAAAAAGTTTTGCAACTGCTAAAATGACTATTTTGATAACTCATCGTTCTAAAAACAACATTGGTCTAATCGTTTAATTCTTTCAAATAACATAGAAATGTTGCCAGGTTCAATTTTTGTTCAACTACTGATATTTATCACAATTTTATTATGTTCATCAATTTGAACTTCCTTGTAGTTTGTTAACTTTAAGTCTTTTTTAAAGAAAAATATAATCGGCACAAGAAGAAACACTATTGGTACGCTATATAATCAATTGAAGAATGAGAAATAAAAAAACTTAAAATAAATGTGTAGCAGGTTTGAGTGTAACCATCCATACTTTTTCTCCATCTGGTCTTTTTGCCAATTGAGGTCTAACGTGACCCAACGAACTTTGCCAATCACTTCTTGCCCAATTACGTTCTAAAGATGCTTTTAAACAAAATTCTGTTTATCTGTTGGAAAATGAACAGAGAGAGAGAGAGAGAGAGAGAGAGAGAGAAAAGATGGAAAAGTTTGCAGCGTAGTTAAAAGTTAGAAGTGCTGCTGTGCGAATAAATTAGATACAGTTGCGTGCGGCACCGGGTTTGCGATTGATCGAGTTTTCCTGGGCAAATCGAGCTGCCCATCGAGTGTCAAGCAAACTCAGGTAAACATGGCAGAAAGGTTGCGAAACGAAGCAAACAATCTTGACACCTAGCAAGACTAACGGTTTATTGTTGCGCCTTTTTCCTGGTACAGAGCCGCCACAGTTCAAAATACGACCCCATGAGTACTACGTGTCCTCACTGGAGGATGACGTCACCATGTCTTGCGAAGGCATGGGACAACCTAAGCCAAGCATTGTCTGGAAACGGGTAAGTGTTCTTTAGTGCCCTTCTTTGAAGAAGGATTCCTTTTAATTGTTATATTAGACTCATCGATCAGACTGAGTCATTTTTTAAATAGAGGGTTATCCAATGGCATCGTTGCACTGTGCGCTTCACTGCCTGATTTACAATCGGTTTCTTTGTAGGCCATTCCTAGTCACAGTACTCGACAACGCCAAGTGTACCGGGCACTTTTAATTACTTTAAAGTTATTAACGTTATTAGTTTAGAGTCTAATCCAATTTGGTGGATGGCACTGGCTTGCTACTGGGTCAACGGACATACAGTTTACGCTTGCTATGTGTTTGGTGCATCCGCTAATTATTAGTTTGCTAATTTCAAATTAACTATCATCATTATTAGTAGATGGTACCTGTAACAAGTATCATTTAGTTAAGCTTAGTAGACAAACAAGCTACGAAACAGTTGATAGTGTTCAAGTTGACACCAATGCTCGGAAATATGATTTTGATTGTATCTCTCAACTATGTTCTAGGTAGGAAGCGGTAAACTACCAAAAGAGCGGACATTTAGCCGAAACGGAAACATTACAATCACTAATTTGCGCAAAGAAGATTTTGGCTTGTACGAGTGCATATTGAAGAACGAGATTGCTACTCTAGTGGCGCCCACCGCTCTCAGGATAAACGGTAAGCTGGTCGGTGGAGGACATGAGTTTCACCCGAACTAGTGAAAACTAATTTGATTGCAATGGACAACGAGGTCTAGTAGAGGATCGTGATCCATCACGCCACTAGAGCCTACTGTCCACCATCAGTAGAGCGACGAAAGGCAGAGTTAGCTGGCAATATGTCCACCGTGCTTCGTTTCGATAATGATAGCTTAGAATGCATAGGATGGCCTTGCCTGTGACCTCACATTGCCCGTGGTTGGCCACATTACCTCACTGTCTGTGTCTCGGTTGGCAGGCACCACGCCTTATCCCCCGACAAACGTCACCATCAGCACAAGTGCCTACGCGGCCACTCTCATGTGGCAACCCAACTTTGATGGCGGTCTCCGGCAGCACTTCACCATCAGGTAGGTTCATCGGGCTTGTTCTTGTAATAGTCACTAGTCGCCAAGGGTCAATAGTCAGTACGCCTTGTTTGCATCTACAGTTAATCCAATCACACTGGAATTGCATTAGCAAAGACTACAAAGGTCAGCGCATCACCCAAGACCGTAGGGAGTGACAACCTTAGACAGTCACATTGCTGCGCTAATCAGCTAGTCAGTTGATTCGATTTGGTATGGTTGTGCTTGACTGGCGCTAGTCAGTCCATCGTGATGGCTTTGAGCAATTAGAGACACTGCAGGCAGGAAGGACAAGATAAATGAGTACCAATTGCTGCCACTGACCTGGTGGTGTGCCAACTCACTGTACCACAGGGTAGAGCAGCACTGCACAGCGACAATTAGATTAGAATGTGCCCGTCATAAATCAAGTGCCAGATTCTGAATATGGGACGCGTTAGCTACCACTACCAAGTGGTCACTCCGAGCATCTTGTTTTGCTAGTTAGCTGACTTGACACAGTCTTGTTGCCGGCCTCCATCACATCTAAATGGGCAAATCTAATTCTGTCTATTGCTTTATAAAGACAAATTTATTTTGCATTAATAGAGAAGAATCGGTTGACTTGTAGCTGAGTGGGCGCGTGGCGAGGGACAATTAGTGCCGAGAAGCGAGCTGGCAGGGTGGAGCGTGATGCTCTCCCACCTCGCACCGTGCTCACCAACATAACATTCCAATTAGGCACAACAGGCCCAGCATGCTTCGATGCAGATTGTTCTACGTGCTTGCTTCTCGCCGTCTGATCTCCACTCTCATTTAGATTGCATGTAATCATTGGACACATCACCACAGTAAGCTATCACTTTCCCTTCGACACAATCCGATTGTCGGAATTATTTGTACTAGAGATCGGCATTGAATAGCTACCATGCCACCTCCAACAAATCATATAACTTTTAGTAAAATTAAAATTGTATTTCGAATAATATTGAAAAATAAAATGTAAAGCTACCAGACAAATAATGCTACAGTACTCAACTGTAAGCTAGTAGATAGGTAAATGTCAAGAAGATTCATGGCGGTAACGTCGTGACTTGTCAGGTAAAATGGAAAGATGCCACACCGGCCATTTGAATATCGATTAGTGTAGTGGGTGCAAGACTTGCATTCACCGACTACTGAACTAGCCCCTGTTCTAAGAAGTGATGGGTTTTGCGGTACCTCGAATTAGCCATTGACAGTTGCCTATACTCAACTGCCCAATAGACCATGCTTATTTTAATCATTCTGAGTAGATGGACCCAAGTGGCATTTTAAAACTTTCAACGTCAATAAATAATACAACGCCAGTAATAATGTAACGGCTCGAGACTAACAACAGTAAAAACTAATCGAACAAGATTGCATTGAGAGTACTGCTTTGCGCCAGGCCCCGCACATTTTTCACGAGATTCATGCTTCTTGCAGTGCTGAGTAAGAGTACCAGTAATTGTTTGTTATTACTTTTAATACTTGCAATATAATGATAATGTTTCTTTGGATGATGCTTAGACTTTGTGCGGTGGGGACTAGGTTTGGTCACTAGCTCTACTCTGGCCAGTAGTTGTTGGCGAGGGGTCACTCGAGTCAGTAGAATGAGGCCTGCCAATAGACTCACCAACCGGTCGGGTGGTAGTAAGTAATCTCGATACCGGTGGCTTCGGTGTTGGCCTTAGCGAGTGAGCGGCATCAGTGGTGGTGAACGCACCAGGAGGGCGATGCTGAGCGGGCAAGCGGACACATCACAGGGCACGCTACACTCGCTAGAGTTGGAGACACGTAGCGGGCCCGCTTTCTATTGTGTGCCCTCGCTCCGTCTCGACCACTCACTAGCCTGCTTGAGCTCGGCGCCTGTCGGTGTTCATTGGCACGCTAACGAAGATAAATGATAGTCACTCTCGATAAAGTGAGCAACTTTGCCTAAAAATTCTTCATATTGCCTCATCGTAGTGCGCACAGTAGCTCACCCCACGCCGAACCACGCATTTGGCAGCTCAGCACTTTGCTTGTAAGAATGGTATCATCTATTTACGAATATATTTTCTTTCTGAACACGAAGTACATCAATTTTAAGAATAATTCCATCAGAAGCACGAATCATGTCAGCACATCTGCACATGTTGTGCCGGACAGCACGAGCTCTAACCATGCTCAGTCCAGAGACTACTAATTGGCTGGATGCTCTGCCATTGCCACGCAGTTCAACTGATTAATGCCTTTATTTACATATTTGTTTGTCTGACAAGTATTAATGAACAGAGGACAGAAGCGGTTGTAGCTTGACTGACACTGCCGCTTCTCTCCCATTCACTATTTCCATAGACTGTGCCATAGCGGTACTGACTTCTTATCTGCCCTCGCATGCATAGTGGCAAGTTTGGTTGAAACGCTATGTCGACAAAGCCTTTTTTGTGTCTTGTTTTTGGCTACTTTTTATTTGGCTTTTAAACTTTTCGTTCACTTTTTATTGTTTCTTCATCTACACGCTTGAGTTTAAGTTAAAGTTTAATTTTATTCATTTGCGTACTGAACTGTACGTCTGAAAACTTGCAAATTCTCAACGTAGTTATATAATAACCACTCATACTCTTTTTAACATTTAATTTGCAGATATCGATCTGGAAACCAGGACGAATCAAACTGGAAAACAATGCGTGTACAGCCTCCAGAGTCAAAAGCTTTCTCAATCTACAACCTTCAACCAGAGACGGAGTACGAGTTCCAGGTGTTTGCTACCAACGAGCTTGGACTAGGCCAAGGCTCCGAGGTGGTTCGTGCCAGAACTAAGAAAAAATCAGAGGTGGAGCTCTCAAGTAAGCTCAATTTAGCATAATCGCTAACTTTGATACACTTCCCAGTGCCATTTAGGTCATTTGCCAATCTCGCATTACTCATATCGTCAAGTTTACTTTAGTTGTTCGCAAGTTGTAAATTTTATATCTAACTAGAAAGACTAAACTTTAAATTTTGAATCTATTGAGAAATCTTGTTATACATGTAGATGGCCTATCAAGTTTAGTCATCATTTATGCTCAAAGTAGCGTAATGATGTTGCTCTTAATGACCGGGTCGGGTCACATCAGATATTTACACTTTGGAAATTAGATAACAACCAAGTCTAGTGCTCAAATGCCGATGTCTCTTTGTGATTAAAATGCTCACCGATCAATGATCAGAGCTAGTTTTTGGAATACGGGTGAAAATTGTCCTAAAACACAGTGAAAGTTAATTAGATTCATCAGTTTGCCGCTAGAGAACAGTTTTTGAAAATTTTCATCCAGACCCCCGTTAATAGCCCTGACAATGACCAGTGGTGTTTTTCTGGAGTACACGCCAATTTTTCCATTGTTTTTTTCATAGACTGTGGCGTTACCTAGCGGTAAGCGGGCGATTGTCTTGCCTTCCACAGTGTTTTGGAAAAATTTGCATGTACCCCAGCAAACACCACTGACAATGACCAGTGGTGTTAACGGGGGTCCGGGTGAAAATTTTCAATTGTTAACTTCCATAGAC
>DVQH01000782.1:0-18042 GCA_018231625.1 Papilio phestus | reverse complement strand
ACTTTTTTGCTTCATTTCCGAACGCGAGCCCCTTGTCGGCTTGCCGGCAAGTCTTAAATTTGATTAGACCAATGCTAAATCGATCGCAGGAATGCGTCCACTGAGGCAATGTCGATCCCAGAAACGACCTCGCTCTCGGTGTGCTAACAACACGAACTCGGTATTCTAAATTTATTATAATAAATCAATCAAACCGATGTCTCTATTCATCTGGCTAGTTTGTGTTCATTTTGAGTTTCAAGCCATGCAAGACTATCTATCACATGAGTCGGTGTCGTAAGCAACCGACACACGCACACCTAAATCGTATTGTCATGTTTTTGGTGTGGGCTTCATTCGGGAAAAACACTAGAAAAAGATCAACCTTCAAGATCGATATTTGCACAATGCAACAGGCGGAGTGGCGAGCATTGCCACCAGCAGCCCACCGGCGGGCGGACAATAGCCATGGCGCCCTACTCGCACACTCCACTTCAGCTACTGTAAGTTCTTTCTAGGTTAATCTTAGCTACACACTGCTCAATCCAATTGACGCTAACCAACGGATAATATACTTTTGCACTCAACAACTCGACCTCTGTATGTATTCTAGCTATTGTGCTAATTAGGTTAGGTCACAATCTTACTCTCGTTTTAAAGCTTGTGTAACAACCGTAATCCGTCTGTGCTGAGCGTTGATAAAGAATCGTGTCATTGAAAAAACTGAGGTGAGAAAAGTCTTGCTTTTAAGGGGAATTAGCCGTATATACTAACGGACTTAACAGTCCAAGAGACACGATTCTCTCTGAGATAAATCCAAAAGAAAAATATGTCTGTTAGGAGCTCAATAAATTCTCTTTGATGCAGATGCATGCAGTGTGAGAACCATCGATCAGTGTTTGGATCCATCGATCACCTCACTTGTGTGGCACATCGTTTCAAACCGAAAAGACAGAAAGGCAATCTAAGGTAATTCGAGGTTATCTGCACGATCGATCTGACCGATCGATATTGAGTGTTAATTGTGAAGGGGCCTCAGAAGCAGTGGCTGTACATGCTCCACCACCACCAACTCTCCCTACGTTTGTTGCCTTTTGGAGCGGACGAGTTGGTGTGAGTGAGTGGCATGACCGGGTGGAGGGGCGCGCCGACCTCTGAGACAAATCACAGGCACCAGTGGCCGCCACTGATCGGCACATCCAGCAAAGTCGCTTGTCCATATCGAGTCATCACTGAGCGCGGGCAATTAGATTGGCTCTTCGGCTGATTGAGCAAGACAGCCATCATCAGTTGCATGTCAAAGGTCATTGCTAACTGTTGGCCGACTTCTTCCTAGCGGTTTCACACCCATTCTATTGATTTAGACATTTCTAGATTTTTTTATTATTGGTGTCTACCCGGTAACAGTAAAGTTTATGTAATAACAGCGTAAGGGCAAATCTTGTCGCATTGTGACTCAAGGATTTGAATTGTAATTGAACATCGATGGTTCACATAATTGAATCCCATTCATTGTGAGTGAAAAGCACGCGTTACGATATTAAGTAATAATCGTAACTGTTCTGTTCTGAATGATGCTCACAACAAGACACAAGATTTAAATCAAATGAAACTTGGCAAATGTGAAATAGATTCCATGTGGTGATAGCAATTGACGGTTGAATAGCCGGTAACGGTAGTAAGTGTGCCACAACCCGGCAGCGGACCACCTCGTCGAGACAATACTGTTGTGCCCGGTGGTGGTGGTTGGTGGTGGCACAATCCAGCGTGTGAGCTCGCAAACTCCAATCTCGACTAATGGAGAGCGAAAATGAATCAAAAACCACTTGACAAACTATTAAGTTACACACAATATTGACACTCTATTTGACGTGATTGGTGGATTCTATGGTGTCAACTGAGAGATTTTCACACAGGAAACCTTCAGGGGCAACATGTACTGTGGTAAGCTTAACATGTACCGGAAAAAACAAAATCCGAGTAGCCAATACTTAGCACACTATTAGGCGTGTGATCTGACTCGAATTCTGGTGCGTGCAAGTTAGACACGCTTCATTGGCACTCAACCGAAACGAAGCTCAATTGACACAAACAAAGAGCCATCAATAAACTAACGAGCAATTAGCCGAGTGCTTCTAATGAGTCTCTTTAGTTGCAATTACATGGAAATCTAGTGAATACAGGTGATCTACCTTGTTGTGGTGTCCGAACTGTGGAAGCCGTCTTGACTACTGTCATAGTGTCCCTTGCTGCCGTTCGACGAGTTGCTTCCATTGCTTGCATTTTTGGAACCAGAACTGCCATTGATAGCCAATAACGAGTTGAGACTCGCTGATTGGCTTTTCTTTAGTTTTTTTGAATCTTTATTTTGAGAACCCTTTGGTAAAGGTTCACTTTTCTTTTTGTTGACTGGTTGATTAAGTGACGAACTGGGAGTAGGGACTAAAGTAGAAACTCTCAATATACTTGGCCCGTCGCACTTCTTTGACGAAGGTCTTGCCGGGAAGAGATTGCGCTGGATGATGGGCATGTTGAAGTAGAACGATTGGGTTCACCAAGCACGGGCACTTTCACAGATAACTGATCTACCACTTGGTGATGAAAATAAATCAATTGGTCGAGTGGCAATCTTCCAACGCAGCGGTCACCAAGTTGAGCATTGATATCAAAGACAACGAGTCACTTTGGAATTGATCACAATAACCTAGCGAGATAGTTAGAATAATGCGATTCATCAGCATTGATACAAAACAGATGCCGCACTAAGAACCAAGGCGAGGCGAGACCACAGCAGCCCGATGCAAATAGCGTCCATAATTGGTGGTTGGTCGAGAGTCAAAGTGATTGATCAGCCATAGTAGCGATAGTGGTTCAACACAAGTCCAACATGATGGTGACGCAGACAACCACTAAGGCAGATCGATGGCAAACTGGATTGAGCACTGAAGCAGATTGAGATATTTGAATTAGCTCGAGCTGGATGAGAGTGAAAGTCGAACAGACCGCCCGACTGAGTCACAGGCAGAGTGCGCGGCGCGTGCCGCAACAATGCCCGTGCTCCACCAATTCGCCGCGTGGAGTTGCCCCCACCACTCACCGATCGCTCTTCACGGGCACATCGATGTAGTGGTGGTGGTGGTGGTGGTGGTGCCAGTGGTCATTTTTTCTTAATTTTATATTTTCATTTTTTTGTTGTTTAAAATTTGGTCTCAAATATTTTTTAATATATTTGAATTTGAACAAATTCTGAACCAATTCGGTAGTGGAGCTTTATTTTAAATAGATGTGGCGCATGTGGTGAAAAACGATTCGAGTGCTTTCGGTGTGTAGTGCGCCTGAGCCGATGTCGATGATCATTTGAATTTGATGAACGTGGAGCGCACACTATAGTACTACCAAGCCGGTGGCATTGTTGCTCCAACTCGAGCAGCTCTCGCACCATCACACACACTGCCTTCACTTTGATCGTTCCAAATTTCTCAGCTCCCCCGCTTAGCTGGTTGGGCCCTCTTTCACGAGCTGCTATTGTAACAAGCTCTCTCTTTCTTTCTCTCTCACTGACTCGCAGTGACGCAGATTTAATTTTTCAAAAATATATTTTGTTACTGCCAGCCACGAGTGACAATCAAAAGTTCGATAGAGATAAAGAAGGTGCGTGAAAGAAAGTGAAAAAGACACGAGGGATGGGAGGCCATAGCTAGGGTGAGGTGAGGCCGAGAGCGCCTTCCATAAGCGGTCAGCAAGGGGAACTTTCATTTGGTAGTCGCTCGAGTGTATCATCTTCGTTCGTTGGGTTTTGCCTGTTGCTTTCATGATCACTTGTCAGGTGAAGCACTCAACATAGTATACTCTGTACAATACACACACAGTGCGCTATTTGCCTTGCACTTGTTGGCGCGAGCTGTCACACTTGGCCTTTCCAGTGGATGCATCAACCGTACTACTAACACCGAGACAGGGATCACATGCTATTTGAACAAGATCAACAATGGTGGGCTTGAACTACTCTTGCGGTCAAACAAGCAACTAGACCATACTTCAATTCGATACTACTCGCACTAGAGAATGGCCACTTTGTTTTGTTTTATTCTAGTAGTTATACAAGTAAAACGAATAATTTTTTTCAGTTGAGCTCATTTACTTCAGATGAGCTCTAAAGACGAGTTTGTCTAGATCGGTCCGACCATTTAACTAAAACCTTTGACAAGTTGTCTTGTAAGCTTCAATCAGAATTTTGTGACTGCAACACCTACTGCACTTAACAAGGCTTGAAATGAATCGAAATAATTAACTTAAAAATGCTTTTCCAATTTGCACTGTCTACAAGTATTAGTGGTTCAATGGTGGCCTCTTATTCAACCGAAGAGTGTTGTATTGGAAGGCAACTCGTCGTTACTTTGATTACTCGACCGATTCGTGCGTGGAAATGTCGCCACCTCTTAATAAAGGCAGTTGCTAGGTAAGAATATAGAATTAAGTTGAATCCACCCACAATCAATTGGCAATGCAAAACACTGATTGTGACAAAAGGCGTGAGTCAGACAGCATAGCGAGGAAGTGAACGCCGAGTGATGCGTCTGCTTCCCAGTAGACTGGTCGTGACTGAGTGCAATGATGCAAATGCTCGCAATGACAGTGACCGTCCACCGACCAACAGTGGCATCCATCATTAGCAGTCATACAGCGGTAAACCGAGTTCCAACTGCACGACCACAGACTTCTGTGCGCAAACTAGTTTTAATATTAATATCAAGTTCAAATGATGGTGACAGTGGGCCAGTCAATTAAAGTGTACTCCACTCAATGATGGGAAAAAGTGATGCGTTCTAGAGAGAGAGAGAGAGAGATACACCTTCTGAGGGAAACAAGGTTAGACTTCAGGTGGTCTCCATCTCGTCGAAGAGAACTGGAGTGGGTTCACTCTCATTAGGCTCGGGCGGGTCCACTTGGTCATCGATGCCTTGATCGTCCTGAGTGAGTTTGTCAAAGAGCACCTCCTCCTCTTCCTCTTCGACAACCATTGTTTCATCTTCTTCTTGCGCAACCTCCTCTTGTTCTTCCAGGTCAATCGTTTCGGGTGCTTTGTTCCGGTTGACGATCGTTTCAAACATTTGAGGTTGCTCATTTTGCAACTTCTCTAACTGCGGCTTGTAAAATTCGAAAACAAAATTTACCATACTTGACATGCTTTCAATTGTCTTGGTTTGATCCTCACTTAGAGAACTTCGGTTAATCGAACTCCGACTCCAATAGTTTTCGTGAGGCAACAGCTTGAGTTGGTTCGAATTTTGGTTCAGTAATGAAAAGGTTTTTTGCAGTTCAAGGCAAGAAGCAAAGAGATTGTTTCGAGCAAAGACATAGAGACCGAGTCTGGCACGAGACATGGCTACGGTGAGACGTCGAATGTCGCGCAAATGACCAACCGTCTTGGTGCGCACCAACGAGAGCAAGATGTAATCGTTCTGCTGGCCCTGGAACTTGTCCACAGTAGTCACCTTGTGTGGTTGACCAATGAAAGGATTCGAAGCGCACCGTTGTTTCACCACATCACGAATCAAGTGTTTCTGTCCGTTGTAGGTCGTCAGCATGGTTATCTTCTCAGAAGGGTAGCCCAACAGTCGCATGTACATAAATACCGCCACCATATATTCCGCTTCAGCAAGATTCTTGGGTTGACAAAAATAGCCAAGTTAGTAGGCCATTTGAGATGAGAATCATTTTATCATCATACCTGATAAAAATATTGAATTGGTTCAGCCTCGCCCACTCCATTAAAATCCTCAACGTTAATCAGTTGAAAGTCATAAAGGAAACCTGAAAAAACAAAGTGTTAAGCCAAAAAACTTTCCAATAATACATTCAATACCTGGATTGGGTTGTTGATATTCTGGCAATTCGATTATATGTTTGAGATTTCCCAAATTCTTGTAACGCCAGCTGTAAAGTTGGCTTATCGAAGGTCGGGCACGACCTTGCGCATCAAGATAGATGGTAGGTACACCCAAACGGACAAATCTAGTGAATAACGACTGTTCCATGTTGCTAAACTTTTGAAAGCTGATATTCTTAATCACCGGAGGCAGTTGCAGATGGTCACCAATCATGATCCATCGCTTCAGTCGGTTGTGTCCAAATTCCGGGTTTTGTAGCAAAAGTGGAATGAAGGTTTCAATCTCAAGAATTTGTGCTGACTCTTCCATCATGATGTTGTCGTATTGAAACATTAGATTGACCAGTTCTTTGCGCTTCAAAGCAGCGTGTGTGCAAGTCATCGCAATAATCTTAGCTTCTCGCACTAGGAGGTATTTGGCACGATCGCTTCCAGTTCGGAGAATTTCAAACGATCGAAACTCATCAATCTGGGTGAATACTTTCTTAAGATAACGAAAGCAACCTTTGGCAATCTCAAAATCTTCATTGAAAGAATTTCCTTTGAACAGAGGCTGCACGTCAGCAAAGAAGTCACGGAAGGGAAACTTCTCTTCAATGATACTTTGAGAGCGGTTCGGGTTATTCAACTCTTGCTCACCTAGCTTGGGATTGTTAATTTCATAGAGAAAGGCTTCCCACTTGGAGAGCACGTGATAAAGGTAGAAGTAACCAGCGGTTTCACACGTATAGGCCACGTCTGTGGTGATGCCAAAAGACTGAGCTAGTTTAGCCACTACGTCTAACAACTGTAATCGCTTGGAGAGAACATAGTTGACGCGACCGTAACGACTGAAGTCTTTATCGGTCTCCAGCTCCTCTTCACCGTGTCCTAAGCGAAGTAAGTGCCTCTCATCAATGTCTAGTGCCATGATTTTCTCAAAAATAGCATTCAGAGCTTGGTTAGAGTGAGTGACAATTAGAGTGCGTTGCTCCGGGTTGTTGTGATACAGCATATTGATGATCTGTACGGCCAAATCAGTCTTGCCCGAACCGGGTGGACCCACTACCATGGTGAGGCCGTGTTGCATGCCTGAGCGAATGGCCTCTACCTGAGTTGAGGTGAAACGAATCTGATTCCATTTGGGCTGACTCTCCAAGTACGGGCCACGGCTCGGAATCACGTAAGGCATTAAGGTTACCCTTTTTTCCTCTTCGTTGATAGTGAGCTTGTACGGGGGCACGTTTCTTGTCTCTTCACAAGTCACTTGATAGCCCGGAAAACAGTCTAGCACATGGTTGTAGTCGAGAAAAGTGTCGAAAAAGTCAAGTACATCGAGCGACTTATTCGACTCAATGTTGGTGTAGTGAGCCGCATTAGGGTCTCCGTAGCCGAGAAGTACATCGTGTAGCCATTCGGGCACCACACAACGCGTGTTCATCAAATCACGAATTGTCTCGAGTACTGCTTTAAAGTTGTTCTCCTTCGGTTTTCGTCGAACCAGAATGTTGAATGACTCGTAAATATCTTCGAACTTTGCACTGTCCGCCTGATCCAATTTATACTGGTTAGTATCGAGCAATACACGGTATGTGCGATAGTCAGTGTCAAAGTGAGGCTTCTCCTCGAAGAGATTATCATCAACCAGGCGACCTTGTACATCGAGCAAGCCTTCAATCTCACAGCCTCGCACATAGGTTAGACCAACTTGAGGAATAAAAGATTCTTTGTAGTTGTACTGGCTCCCTGGAGGCTTCTCAGGTCGCACTGTGACCAAGAAACAAACGTCATGTTTTCGCAATGACTCCCACTCAGTCTTGATAGATCTCTTTACGTTGAGGTTGACAACTACCTCGGCGCGCACTCTGCATGGTTTATCTTCTCCGATCTTGGCCGGTCCAATTTCGGTCACATTGAACGAGTCGATTGGGATAGCCATACGTGACCAACCGCCAAACATAACAGTTCCGTTCTCGGTTTTCCATGGTTTGAGATGCGCCACTGCACTTTCGATGTCTTGCCGAATCTCGTAGGTAGATTCAAGACGAAACAAGTGAAAGTTACGTAACAAGTAATCGTGCAGTGTGAGAAACTGAATGTTAAGTTTGGGCAGAGCCAGACAGGAATCGCCCGAGTAGTACTTGGAGGGCACCAAATTTTCGTCCCAAATCACATCTTCTGAAGGATAGAGTGGCATGGAGTTGAGTGCCTTGAGCTGTGAATCGTTGCGTTCGTATCGATCAACTAATATTTCGATAAGAATTTCTCGTCTGGTAATATTATGAAAATGAGCGCAGATTTTATCAATCTGTTCATGATTGTCAAGACCAAGACCGAGGTGTTGGCACAAGACGGTCAGACGTTCTTCGTCGATTACTGAAAGATACTTCAGTAACTTCTCACGAGTACTGATCGAGGTGACGCTTGCTAAAAACAATGGACGATATTCTGGTACCTCAGCGAAGAGTTTGAAAATCATCTTCTGCAAATTGGTCAACTTCTGAAAATAAAGAGAGGTAATTTCCGAGTCGGACAACGCCTCACCAGTGACATCGTCAATCTCAAACTTGACGTAAAATCGTAGATTCTCCAAGAGTTGACCAAAAAGTTTACCCTCAGTGGTTCGAGACTGGAGCTTAGACATGCGAGACACAGTGATTACGTGCAAGTCATCGATCAAAGCGTTAAAGAAACGTCGCGTGGGAAGAAGTGCTTCGAGATCAATCAAAAATTCAACAAATCGTTCGCAGAAGTGAACAATTGACATTTCCGTTTGATTCAGTTTAGGCTTCTCTTTTTTCGAGGGAATCTGGTTCAACAAATCAAAGTAATCAAATATAAGATTGTATAGAAAGTGTCGTTCAAACTGAACACGTTTGATGTCTTCTGGTGACATGTTTTTGTCCATTTTCTCTAGCTTCTTCCAAAATTTCTTCAGTTTTGGAACTTTTTTAAACTCCAGTTCAAGCCGAGCCGTTGAGAGACAACACCAAATTGGCATCGAAATGTACTTTTGAATTTCACTTCTAACCAACTCATTCTCCACGCTGTTGAAACAATGAATTAAAAATATTAACAACACGGTCTTCTCCTTGATGGTGATCTTCGACAGTGACAGCCGAGTGACGTTGGCGAAGAAGAGTGAAAAATATTCTGGCTGAGTTTGGAATGCATCCCAAGGACTAATACTTTCTCGAAACTTCTCGTTGACCATGGCCACAATTGACATGATGAGCTCGAGTCGATCGGCGGTGGCGGGAACGTAGTTGGGCCAAAGTGTCTTCTCCAGGTATTGCGCCACCTCGTACTTCATCACCACAGACACACTAAACGAAGATGCAATCAGCTCATCGCAGTAGACTTTTTGGATTTGTTGGAGAGCACTCTGGCCCGAGTCATCGGGTTCTGGTTTGCGAGTCTTCATCTTGTTGCATGGATCGAGTGGCCAGACAGCACCAAACAAAGCCGGTAAGTGAAACACATGTTTTTCTTCTTCTGGTGTTCTACCTTGCCACTAGATGGCGCACACCGCTGTCAGTACTGATGCGGTGTAAACTCTACCTTGATCCAGCTTGAAATACTTTTAATGTTCACTTTAAACCAAATAAGCCTTTTTTATTATTATAGTAAACTTTTTAATGGTATAAAAAGATAAATTTGTCTCAAAGATCATTTAGGGAAGAGTTAATTTTATTGACCAATGAAAGGCAACCGGAATCTCTGACTATTTACATGCTAGAACATCCAAACAAATCTCTATATTCCTGTTCTCCATCTACTCTAGCATATCTTGCAGATCCCCATACATCATTTCTTCTTCCATTCGGTCTCGGCGAAAGTCAACTAGAACGCTGTCACACCTTTTCATCACTACTGTCTGAATGTATGCTTGCAGTCTTTTCTCCACGCTGAACTTGATGTATCTTTTGAAGTGTCTGATCAGTGATCACAGTTCGTGTGGCTATATCTCTGAGAACCAGTAAACCATAAAACATTAATTGGACAGCAATGTTAACTACTTGTGGAGCTCGCAAACGTGATAAACGGTGTGAAATAAAGGTATGTTTCCATTTGATTTGGTCGGTACCATACTCTTCCACGAGCACTAGTGTCTACTAGGAGCAAATCTTTGAGATTATAATCGGTGTCATTTTTGGTTTGTTTGGTCAAGTTTAGTGCACTATGTTTATTCGTCTTACACAACCGCGGTGATAATCGCAAGACACATGGAGAGAAAAAGAAGAAAACTTTGAAGTGGAGCGAAAATATTAAAACAAAACTACTGATTTGGTTTTCAAATTTCAAGTAAACTGCGATCAAGACTCTTTTAACTAAATTGGAACAAAAAAAACTAATCGAATTCAAATTCAAACCATATCTCATGGGTGCTGTTACATTAGGAAATTTGTATATCTCTGTAAGTATTTTTATGTCTTATAAGTTATAATAAGATCAGCATCATTATATCAAATTTCATCAGATAGATTTGAAGAAATGGTTTAGTCAAACGATTCTTGATTGTAACCTATCTAGAACCGAAAAAGCAAAGTTTATTAGAATGTTTGGTGCCGAAGCAAGCTCAAGTGTAGTGTTGGACACTGTTGGTATAGAGCGTTAGTGGCGACATGGCGGGCAAAAATGGCTACGGCGGTGTGGACCCGCCAACGACACGCTATGCCACTACGACGCATAGCCCGCCACTTAACAACGCGCGTTGCCTCTCTCTCCCGCTGCTCGACGTGCTCAACGTCAACACTCCGTACACTTTGTTGTTTTGTTCTGTTCAAGTTTTTTGTGTGTACTACCGTGCGTCATTTTTTTCGGCGATAACCTTTAGAAAACTTTTGGTAGTTTTCGAAAACGAATTTTTTGAACTCTAGAAAGGTGTTGCTTGTTTTTCTTTCCTATTGTCTATGAAAATCAACAAAAATAGCCAATTTTCGTTCAACAATAGTATAGTATTGATAGTTCAACAAATACTATTTCTGATTGAAAAATTTCAATCTCTTCACGGGAACATGTCTACTGAATGCAATGTTGGGGAAAAGCGAAAGTGCTTGGTAGGCAAGAATTCATCAAATCCACTGCTAGGTGGTCGGAAGCGTCGGGCAATCACGTTGGCGACAAAGCTCGAGGTGGTGGCCGCGGTCCAAGGTGGCGAGAAGATGTGCAACGTGGCACGACGGCTCGGTTTTCCTGAGTCCACCGTGCGGTCCATCATGCATAATCGTGAGTCGATCATTGAGAGCACAAACTCGCACCAATCAACAGACACTCTCGAAGAGGTTTATCAGAGTCGCACTCGTCTTGGTGTCCTAGAAGAAACCGAGAACCAACTGAGCATTTGGATTCGAGCACAGGCGAAAGAAATGAATTTTGAAGAAATTCAGTCGAAAGCCGTGCAGATCTACCAGGAACTGAAAGGTAGCCAACAGTCAACCTCGGAGAGCACGCGCGAGTTCAAGGCCAGTCGTCACTGGTTTGACCGATTTCTCAAACGGTATCGGCTCACTCTGTCTGAAAATGGATCATCTAACAATGTTACCGCCAACGGTTGCGAGAAGATGGTTGGTCATCAAACAAGTCAACCTAATGGCATTCCTAGAACATATCGAGTTCAAGAGACCGAAAACGTTGTCAGACCACCCGACTCTGCGATGCCCTCAATGGAAGATTTGCGAGAGATTTTCCTCACAGTCAATAGGTTTGAACACTTTCTCTTGAGCTGCGATCCCGACATTGAGCGTGTCACGTGTGTGCTTAACGGCATTCGAGATGCCACCCATTGCTACCAGCAGTTATTGCTCTCTTCTAGACACCGAACAAGTAACACCACCAATAATCATAGCAATTCCAATGAGTCAGAACTATATCTAGAGCCTATTGTCTCACTTAAGTGTGAAAATGGCTTTGATGCATAATAACTTTATCACTGTTATTTTTGTACATGTAAATAAAATGTTTCACCTAGCTTAAGCTTGGATATTGTCACTAGTCTCGCTCAACATATTCCTTCAGTTTGACCCATAACTATGCCAATCGAGGAGCTTTGTTTTACATTACGATTAGTTCGTCTCCAGTTGTTTCTGGGGTTCACGTCATAATTTATATGATACTTTGGGCGATTCAGGTTAGTTCATTTCAACTATATGTTATCAAAGTAAGGATTCAAACCAAAATAGCTTTCGACTGACGCCATGTAATAACAGTGAATAATAATAATGATCAAAAATGGAATGCTATCAGGAAGAGGGAAAGAATCGTAGGTAAAATCGCCCAATTTAGCTCTCAGTGCTATAGATCTCGACAATAATGAGATGCTCAATATTTTTGTTTGAGCTACTTATAAATAACTATGTTTAAGCCAATGTATTCAAGACAAACAATTTCACAACTCAGATGTGATCGCTCTCATATTAGATTAGGCTATGGCATTCATTTTTGATCAAATTTGATTGAAGTCTATCCAAATTGTTTGTTGTATATTACGCTTCAATGTATGGAAAATTTTATCTGCCAATGTCAATACTTTTTTGCCATATTTATTGTGGTATGTATGGAGTTACCATATCAAAGTGTTACTCCCTCAGTATCAAATAACTTTTTGTAACACTTAGATTCAAACCGCGGTTATTTTAAGGCAAATTAAAGTTCTATTATGAGTTCGTCAAATTATTAAACATAGGGATTGCAAGAAAAAACAACCCTAACGACAAGTTTCTAGAAAAATGTTACTTTGGTAGTGCTTTTTAGCAAAGAAACTTCTCGGAACTCTTCTATGTAAATATACAGGGTTGGCTTTTCTGGCGATCCATATTAAACACATATACATGAGTCAAGTAAAATTAAAAATAGGTCTATATTTGTTTTAAACTGCATTTAAATCCTAAGAAAATAAAAAGTAAAATATAGTATTGGCACTTATTTGAAAATGCAGTGACCTTTGCAATGGGAAAACGTAAGGTACTTTTTTTAAACAGACCCAATATAGTTTCTCAAAGTTCTATTAGATCAAAGTTCGATAAAATGGTCACATTTTTGGAAAGACGCACTGGTTTTATTGAGACACCGATACTATACGCGAACGAAGACTCGATCTTCAATCAAGTTGAGCATGGTGGACATAGATTTGGCCATGGTTTGTGCTTCATCGTAGCGTCCAAAGTGTCGGTAATATCGTTGCATTAACTGTCGGTTTTGTTTGACACCTTCTGCAAACTTAGCCCAAGATTCGGGAGACATTGAGCTCATGTTGTAGGCGTCTCGCGCCGAGTATTCAAATTCCCAAACAGCCTGTGGAGTGTGGAACGGATTAAACTGTCGATACTCTTGGTTAGCTTTGGTCAAGTTCAAATAGTAGGTCATGTGGTCAGTGATGTGGCCTGTGTTCGGATCGTGGCTGTAAAGACGGAACGCTGGATTCACGTTGCAGTAGGTGGTAACGCTGGGACTGAGGTAAGCCACTGAAATGGGATGGGTCGAGTTGTGCGCCGAGTAGTAGAGTCGAAACTCGTCAAAATGAGTGTGCCCGAAGAACTGACCGCGGATAATGCTGGCATAGCGCTCAATGATGTCTTCGTATGCGGCTACCCAGTGACTGGCACATTCGTCGCTGTCGGGCGCGATATGACCTGCAAGATAGACGTACTGCCCACTGAGAGTAGCGTTCTGCAACTCGAGCTGCAACCAGTGCAGCATGTTGCCTAAATCAATGTAGTCATAAGCGATCCAGAAATTCATTCTTGCGCAGTAGTTCATGTTGAGCGCAATGAAGCGCGCCTTGCCGTCCACTTTGGAGTAGTAGCCCTTGAGACGGAAAGTATCGTGATACTCGTTAGGAATCCAGTCTTTCCACTGATCAAGTAACTCTTCATAGAGCCATTGACTAGAAAATTTTTCAATGTTGAGTGTGGCCGGACAGAACCTGTAATAATATGTTAGTGAAGTGAAGAGTGTCACCAGAGGTTCTTACTGGTCTACTGGGTATCCCTCATGGTTGCCTATGATCGGTAGCACCACTTTGTTATTTGGAATTTGCTGTCGGAAAAGGTTGTTGAGGGTGCGAGTGGTGAGTATGATCTCTTCTTTAGTGGTGTTCCACACATCGTGTGCTATGTAGTCACCGGTGAAGAGAACGTATCGATAGTGAGGAGCAAAGTCAGTGGCAGCGGTGCGCACTAAGCTTTCCACAGTGCGTAGTACTGAGTCACAATTATCGAAACTACCCCAGTAGCCCGCCGGGTGACTACCTTTGGTAGGTGTGCTCCGTACTCGACAACAGAGTGGCTCTTTGCATCCCGCCGCTGAGTTCACCTGATAGTAGATGTCTAAGTGCACATCAGATAGTTGCAAGATAGAGGAAACGTTTTGAACTGGCTCCCACTGTACAGCTCTCTCTACATGAAAGAGTTAATATTAATGTGAAGGATTATTATGAAAAAAATGGTGCACCTTTCAATGTTTTGTTTAATTCAGGTGTGAGTGGAAGTAGTGGAATATGCCACTTTTCTCCACGGGGATAACTTGCTGAACTGGGCATGCAGTTGGCACTGACCACCAAACCACAAATCTCAGAATGAGTCAGTTTGGAACGGGAGAGAATGTAGACAAACTCATCACCGAATAGTTCGCTTATTCCTTCGCACACTTGATACTCTTGATAACCCATTGAGTAGCACATTTCGACAAAGATAGTCTGCACGGTGCTCACGCTTGGGTACAACTGGATAAGGCTTACTGCAGCCGAGCATAGTTGACAGGTGAGCCACGAGGCTCGACCTCGCATTGCCTCTTGAAACTCCTAAACACTTGCAGGTTATTCAGTGTAACCATTACAGTCACCCTTGCATTTACCTTGTTCAATGATGATGGGTTGAGAAAATGAAGCATATGAAATATGCTAAAAAGTTTATTTTCAGTCACTTCGTTGTTGACTTGCATGGGCAAAGTGGCGGAAGTTGTGGTGAGGTTCTCATTGGTCCGATGCGTGATGTACTCACCAACAGCCGCATGGCTCGTAACCAGAGCCACGAGGCTAATCGTGAGCCATAGACGAAACATTTAGATGGTTGAGTTAGTTGTGGAGCGCTAGACAGAGATGAGCCTACTTCGAATGCCACAATGCGACTGGTGCTTGGCTTCCCTTGGAGCCACAAACTAGTGAGCCTGGTTGCACATGATCACTATTGAGGTAATCCAATGCTAGTCTGGTCTCCCGTGACCCAAACCAATGCCAGTTTGGCCAGTGGCGTGAGTAACATATCGAAAGTGTCCTTGTAATCTAATCACGCCAAGTATGACACTACATGTCATATATGCCAAGCAAAATCTTGGTGCGCGACGCATCATAGGCATACTCATACTCATCTCGCTCTCAGCATTCCGCAGTGTAAGTCTCGCACCCAAATGGGCAAACAAGTCATCAGTGATCTCATTGATACTGTGATACAACTACTGTTGCTGCCGTTGTTTTGTCTGTTTACACGATAGTGATTTGATAATGGCTCGATGTCAATGTTCACCCTGGGACTGGTTTTTACCCACCCTCCACGAGGCAAATCACTATCCATTGTCTCAAAGGACTTTCTCAGAGTTTCACAAAACAATACAATTAGAGGCAATTAAAGAAACTGCTTGTGACAACGTTCCATGTTATCTTCGTGTGCAATCATTGCATGTTAAATACTACCAAAAGAAATTGATTTGTTCAAACATAAGTATATTTATAAATCTAGAGAAGACTCTAACTATATAAATATTTTGATATATTTCCTATATAGACGAAACAGTTCACTTTACACGGAAGCAAATTTATTTCAATCAAAAAGACTTTAGATACGTTTCTAATCTATTAATCAATATGTCTTAGAGTTGTTTTCATGTTCCGTGGCACGGATATATGTGACTTTAAAAAACGATTCACATTCTTGTTTTTTATTTCTATCGAATTCTCGAGCAAGGATTAACGCATGTAAAATAGAGACTTTGATTACTTAAACCTCTACTGCGACACTTGCCGTAAGCAGAGCTTTGCCGTGTAGCACTGGCAAACATTCGCATTCTAAATCGACTTATTTTCCCTGACCTGGCACGGTTTCCACTTTGTTTGCTTACCATATTCAAACTTGGGTGTTTTGGCTAATTTTTCTCTCTGACTCTGCTCGGTATGGCCTGACAGAATTTTAAATTTCACATGACGTAAAAGAGAGAAAGAGAGAGAGAGAGAGAGAGCCGGGCGAGCCATCTCGTCCCGGGCCGGCACAACTCATCCATTACAAGAGGAGCCCCGCCTCTGGACTCAACATTGCTGGTGTGTTTCTATTTTCGTAATTCAATCGGTTATTTTTCAATTAAATTTGCTATTCATGTTGGTCAAAACCCAAGTAATGTTGGTTAAGACATTATAACATGATCACTTTTTATTGAGTTCAAGTCTTTTTATAAAAAAACCTCTTATAAATAAATTATTAATAACAATAATAACAAAATAACTAAACTTTAATCAACGATTCTAGTAATACTCTAAACTACTCAATAATGCAACTTTATTTCTAGTGCTAAAATGATTAATTGTTGAGTATCAAGAGAGATCAAGTGGAAAAGATCATTATAAAATGCTTTTGTATTTACTGTTTTTTCAAAATGTTCATGACACATAAATAGAACTATGAAATATGCTACTGATAACTCAATTGAGCATGAGGTATAATTAGTCTCACATGTGACTGAGCACCGCTGAGTAACAGAGTAGTGGCTTTATCAACTAGTCTAGTTCAATACAGACACATTTTGAACTATCAACAAGCAAATAGAATTCAAATCTTGAGTAAATAAATTCGATTTAGCTGAATAGACATTCCTTTCAATTTATTCGTTTAATTGATTAGTAGACGGTTTCCTAATACAACTGTGATCACGATTGAAATTGTTCTTCGAGCTGCAACAACACTGCAACTCAATCCGGTTTTGTATTGAAACCTACATCCCTTTGAATTCATATAGCTAAGTGCACTTGTTGGGTCTCGATATCTCAATAGTTTACAACGACTTCTTGGTCAAAGTGATATTTGACCTCAACTTTCGAGACTATGGTCAACAACTGTTAACACTAATGATCTCTTGGAATCACAATGCTCACACAGTGATTGATTTTATTGCCAGCAATTCCACAAGTAACAATTAAGAGCTACTTTATGTGTGTGCTCAGTGTATTATAAGTGAGAGTCAACTCAATGCAGGTGAAATTGCGTGTGTGTTTCTAAAAATAATCGAGGTGTGTTGTGTGTACAGGACCAATATCGATTGCTTGGGTCGTGTATTTCTGTGTTCATCTAATCCTCTAAATGCTCATTTATCGCCACTCTGGTCTATTTGAGAAGTTGCTTTATCGATCACAAACTCGAGCTTCTTGCCAGCATGATGACAACTTTCAGTGACTTCACTTGGACCAAACAAGTTCCTACCACTTTAGACCACGATTCAAAGTGGCACATCACTAATTAGACTATGGTAGGGCAGTGCCACCAGTGGAGTGGCATTGTCCGCTTCGCCAGACTAGTGCAAGCGATTTGCTTCAGTCAGACTAACTCAAGAGTACTAAAACGGACAATAGGGAATCGCACTTGGTGCTCGATGTTGTTGCTCCTGGCAGCGAGTTTCCATGTTGACCAAGACTGGCGCCCACCTACTGAGAGCGGGTGGTGGTAGTGAACTACGCGTTCCACAGTAGGTTACCTAGTCTTGATCGTGGTGAACAGCTCGATCGATCCATGTCTCCGGCAACAACCATTTAGGCATTTGTCGACGTAAATTGTTCGCATGACATCGGCCAACTCTGTGATCTGTAGTAAGAGAGAAGGTCGAAGGCAATCGAGATCCGATCATCGGTGCCCCAGTGCTCTCGGTCCTCGATCACTCCATTAGGCAGGCAAATGGGTGAGTGTTTGCCAAGTTGACCTAATGACTGCAGCGAGCGCGATCGCTAGCTTTCCATAGACTTGCCACTGACTCCGATTCACCGAATGGCGCCGTGCACCTGTCACTGGCAATTTATCAAATTGAATTCTCCCACTGGGCTGAGCAAGCGATCTGCGCCTGTCCTGCAAATGGCACAGGTTACAATGTTTGGAATCCAAACTCGGAATATCTCAAACCTGGTTTATTCAATTTCTATGATTTAAATTTTAATGTAAACT
>DVQH01000781.1:0-18045 GCA_018231625.1 Papilio phestus | reverse complement strand
GAGTGTCACTCGTCGAGTGAGCAACGCTCATCAATGCGCCACTACGCACAGAGTCATATGTCTTTTGTTTTGTGTTCACTTACATTCGACGACCGAAGCGCCACCTAGCAACCTACTCGTGATCACGCCACAGATCATAACATCGAGCAGACTGCGTCGCATTTTAACTCTCATCACTACGTTTTACGTAAACAGTGTTTAACTTTAAACTTGAGCTACTGTTTTCACGTTGATTTATATATTGTTCAAAGTTTTAAACTTTATAATAAGAATTGACTCCATTTTGTTGAAAACTTTAATTACATATTTTTAAAAATTTTTGAAAACACTATTCAGTATTCACGAATCAGTGAAACAGTAGATTTTTTGAAACAAATTGTATGTTGAATTTTATTGTTAGATTTAAAATACAGCTAGGTTATGAAGAATATGCAATTATTAGATTGTCAAATTAAAAAAATTTGATACATGTATGTCCAAACGGTGCTGATTTAAACTGCTCGAGGAGCACTTAAAAATAATCTAACTAAATAAATATTCTTTGTCGCATAAATATATATATATATATAAATCTAATAAAAAATATAATCTGAATCAAAAGAACTAGTTTCACAGGTTACCAGGGCCGTGCATCCCATAGGTACAACTCGTGCAATGCACGAGGGCGCTACTGTCAAAGATGGTGCAAATCAGTGGTGAAACGCCTAATTTATTGCTTTTTAAGAGTTCTTGAGGTTTTTGCATGAGGGCGCCAATGATCCCATTTCGTGTTTCTGTCCGCCTGTCTGTCTGTTCTCAGATAAATTCTAGTATACTTTCCGTTCACCAAGAAAGCTGAAACTTTACAAAAAGAATCTTTTCGGTGAAAGAATAATTGGATGAGACTTTGGGCTCCAAAGGGACCGAGAACCGGGCCAATTGAAACTCGAGCAAATCTGACCACCCTACGACACTACGAGAACGCAGCTCTCCCTTCTTATTGTTGAATTTTTTGTCAAAAAATAACTATATTAGGATTTGTTATTAAAACTCATTTTAAAAGACTTTATCTGAGTTCTAGTTACAGGAAATGTAATCTGTTTCCGACAAGATGTAAGTTGCTGCAAAGTGAAACGAAGTGTATCATATCATTAGTCACAAGAGTTAGTAACACATCTGACAACCAGAAGTAGTGGCAGCAGAAGTCACCGAAAAGCGATATCAATGACAACGAAAAGGGATGGAAATTCCGTAATCAAATCAAGAGTAGTATTCAATAATGTGTTCAATCGAAACACATTGACAATATTTCTTATATGATAATAAATAAATGAGAAATAACTTATATTCTTTTCTAATGGAAAGTCATTATTATGATAACATTTGTTACATATAAAATATAAATTAGCCATAAAAATGACAAAATACATGAAACACTCAAGAAACCGCCAAAAATTTTCTCTACCTTTGGCAGTACAAAGTTGCCTTTTTTGAGATGTGGCCAGAGGTAACGCGTGCGCCTGCTCTATGGCGATTTATAATGCAAGTCTTTTCTTGACCGATTGTTGAGTGTTACCTGTATTTTCTCTCAAAATAATGAATATACAGTGAGTTATAGTGCACTTTTAAGCGTACTACTCTCCCTTTAATGGTTTGACATTTTCAGATTTGGAGAGAGAGAGTGTTAAGCATGGAATATTAAGTGTCGCCATCTACTTTTAGATCGACGTAATGACAAACATATAAATCTTTTAAGTTAGTTCAAGTGTTCAAGGTCTATTTAGATAAAAATCAAAATTGGAGCGTTTAGTGTATTTTTAACCAAATTTTGTTTATTTTCTATGTACTCATGTCACTCTTCATTTTTAGAGAGGTGAAAGAACTAAAGCAAAAGAATATAAACGTTAACTTATATATAAAAATAAAAACATAACATAAAACCTTTTGAAAAAATCGTAAAAATACAATTAATTTACTAATCTAAGCATATCTATGTTACGACTTTATCTACTTTATACTTATATAATTTAGGGCTTCCAGCAAAACCCAAACGCCATAAAAACTGCATTTCTCTACGAAAACAACTTAATAATTGGTCCTAAAGTGTCGTTTTTCTTCTAATTCGATTTTTGTTTGGGTTTTGCCAAGACCCCTAAATAACTTATACTTTACACTAAAATAATCCTTAAGTTAGTGTTACTTGTATCAGAGCATTTCTCATATTGAGCTGTTGCAAAGCCTCGTGTCTCCATATCGCATCAATTTTAGTTTTTAGTTCATAAACGATTTTTTTCGAATTCTGATTTTGACTTTTTTTGCAAGGCTTATTCATTCTAGCTCGTTCAAGAGCATGCTTACATTAGTGAAAATTGGTGACTAACACTTCGCTTCATTTTATTCTTGTTGCGGCGCATGATCAAACTATCCTGCCAGAGCACTTTCGGTCTTCTCATTAGGATGAGAGAGAGAGAGAGAGAGAGATTGCACCAACTTACGAGCTTAGATGCTGCGAACCAAAATCTTGAATGAGCCTACGAATTTACCTTATCAACTTGCCATCTAAAGCCAACTTGAAGCTATATATCAGTGTTATAAATAATTGCTCTAAAATTTTTTAAAGTATTGTGTTATAACTTGTGGTAGTCAATAGTTTTAGTACACTTAAATACATTTCCTTAAATACTATAACTGTGTATAATGCAACTAATGCACTCAATCATGATGACTACTTTCCAGGGAATTGCCTTCTTTTTATCAATTTATTTTCTCCAAACTGTAATTAATTTCTTACAATTAATAAACAATCTAAACTGTTTGCACTTTAGAAATAATTTTATTCTGATCTTATAGTCACTCTAATAATGTACATATTTCATATTTCAATACACTTCAATTTCAATTCAATTCACACTAAAAAAAACGTTTGACTATTTAAACTAAGAACAGATTTAGAATGGCGGTCAACTATCCTATTCTCTACGGAACAGTTCATTCAACTCCAAACCCAATAGCCAAACCAAAACAATACCCAAACCACTCTTTTCGACATAATTGCCACTTTTAGCCAACAAACTTTACTTTTTTACTATTAGAATGTTCAAATCGAGAGTAGTCAAATTCGAAGAAGTCGATTGAGATCGGTGGTGTATGAGTAGACCAAGTGACAGCTTTGACAATTGTCACTCTCACATCTGCCGTACTTGTGCAAGATTCGCAGTTGAAGTCGTGGCCAGGCATGATCCTTGCGAATCGCTTCACACAGCTCTGGATAGTGGCGTGCCAACTTGCCCAGCAGATGCAAACAGGGGGACACCAGTGGGGCGTAGTTGAGGTAACTTCCGGTGAGATGCACCAATGCTGGTACCAGAGTGCCGGGGGGCTGCCACTGTCTGCTCGCATCCTACAGTGCATTCAAACAAACCAAAAATCATGACACTTGTGATACAGTGCAACCATTCAGGTTATCAATCATCACTTTGAACCTTATCTCGATCAGATTCTGGCATATCACCCTCAACTGGGCACAAATCGAAGTACCCTAACGCATGCTCGGTGTATCCACAATCGTCATCTCTGGTGGCCTCGGTGACGCACACTTTTCTCCCTTATTCCTCTCTTTCTCTCTCTCGCTCTTTCCCTTCCACTCTATCTATTTTATATTATTATATTATTTCTCTCTCTCTCTCTAACTCACTCTTTCATTATCTATTTTTCTCTCTTTCACTAGCTATCTCTGTTTAGTTCCCCAACTTCCACTCTATCCCTCGCTCACTCGCCCTATCTTGCTTTCTCTCTTTCTCTCTCCACTCTTTTTTCTTTTTACTCTTTGTCTCTCTTTCTCACCCTGTCTCTCTTTTTGTTCTCCCATTTCCACTTTATCCCTCGCTCACTCTGCCTGTCCTCCCCCCTCTTTCTCTCTTCCACTCATTTCTCTCTTTCTCAGTCTCTCTCTCTCTCTCTTTCTTTCTCTCAGTCTCTCTCTCTCTCTCTCTCTCTCTCTCTTTCATTCATTCGCCCTTTTCTACTCTATCCTTCACTCATTCGTCCCGTTTTTCTTTCTCTCTCTTTTAGTTCACCCTCTTCCACACTATCCCTCGCTCACTCGCCCGGTTCCCCTGCTCTCTCCACACTTCTCTCTCTCTTTTCCTCATCTCCCTCTCTCTCTCTCTCTCTCTTCTCTCTCTCTCTCTTTCTCGCTGCCGTCGTCACCACCATCGTCTCTCTCCCTCTCTCTCTTCTCTCCTGTCTTTCTCACATTCTTGTTGTCCCTCGCCCTCTTTTCTATCTCTCCATCTCTTTCCCCCGTGCTTTTCTCCTTCTCTCTCTTTCTTTCTCTCACTTATTTCCTTTATACCAGTTTTCTTTCTCTTCCTCTATCCCGATTTCTTTCTATCTCTGTCTTATTTTCACATTTACTCTCTCTCTCTCTCTCTCTCTCTCTCTCTCGTTCTTTCATTTTGTGTTCCCAGTATCTCGCGCGCGCTTTCATTTATTCCCCGTTTCTCTTTGCACTTCTCTTCCTCTTTTATATTTCTTTATTTCTATCTTTTCCCATTACTTCTTACACACACTCTCTCTCCCCTCTCTCTCTCTCTCTCTTTCTCTGCCTTCATTCGGTTCTCTAACTTTTCGTTCATTCCTTTCCTTCCCGTATTCTATCTGCTCTTTTCTTCTTTATACTTTTCTCATTTTCTATTACTCTCTCCTCTCAACTTATTTTTTCTCCCACACTTTTTCTCTATCCCACATCTCTCTCTCTCTCTCTCTCTCTCTCTCTCTCTCTCTCTCTCTCTCTCTCTCATTTCTCTCTCTCTCTCTCTCTCTCTCTCTCTCACGTCTCTCTCTATCTCTCGCGTCTCTCTCTCCCTCTCATTCTCTTACTCGCCCAATCTCTCTATCTATCTCCACACTTCTCTCTTTCTCTCACTCGCCCGTTTCTCTCTCTCCCTATCTCTATATTTCTCTCTTTCTCGCTCCCCACACACACACACACACACACACACTCTCTCTCTCTCTCTTACTCACGCGTCCCTCTCTCCCTCCCCACATTTCTCTCTCCCTCCCTCTCTTTCCTTCCCCTCTCTACTACACACACTTCTCTTTCTCTCTCCCTCCCTCACTTGCCCTCGTCTCTCTCTCTCTCTCTCTTTCTCTCTCGCTCACACACTCACACTAATTCGCCTGTCCCTCTCATTTCTCTTTCTTTCTCTCTCCCCTCACTTGCCAGTCTCTCTCCCTCTTTCTCTTTATACTTCTCTCTCTCTCTCTCTCTCTCTCTCTATCTTTATACTTCTCTCCCTCTCTCTCTCGCTCTCGCGCACACACCCGTCTCTCTCCGCACTTTTCGGTCTCTCTCTCCCCCTCTCCAACTCTCTCTCTCTCTCTCTCTTTCTCTCTCATACATTTCTCTCTCTCTCACTCTCATACATTTCTTTCTCTAATATATTTCTCTCTCTCTCTCTCGCTCTCCATTTCTATCTCTCCCTCCCTCCCCTGTCCCCTCGACTCTCTCTCTCCCTCTCTCACTTTATTTCGCCTTTTTCTCTCCCCTCTCTTTTCTTTCTATTTTCTCTCTTTATATTTCATTCTTTCTTTCGCTGTCTCTCACTCGTCGGTTTCTCTCTCTCCCGCTCGCAAAGGAGAAGGCAACGTCAACGGTCGTTCCTCACTCCCTCGACCTCTTTAGCAGAGTGTGGTTGTCCCTGTTGGAGTACTCTCCCCTGGAAGAACTAGGCTTGCCGCGCAAGATACGCGACCCTGCCACGCAAGCTGTGCTTGGGAAGCATTCTCAGTATAGTCACATTTGGATGGTCAAGGGTTGAATTGAATTGGACACCACAACCAACCCACCACCTCACACCTCTCCAAGTGTACCCTTGAATTGGTGGTAGTGTTGTTTCGATTCTTGGCTCTCATCACCATTTGGGGTACCCTCCAGTTGGAATTGCTATTTTCACCGCGCTAGACTCCTTAGCGCTGACAACTAGCCAATATTTCACAAGGTTTGTTTACTTTTTAAATTGAGTACTTTCGAATTCGAATTTTGTCTAATTGTAATAATTTATGAATAATACTCGTGGCTAACTTTTGTTTTGTTGTTGTATATTTATACAGTTTAAGTTTTGATTTTGGTTGGAATGGCCATGACGCGTAAGAAGGTTTCCGATCGGGAAGCCTATCGTCGCAAGCGCGAAGCTCAAAAGCGATGGCTTGAGAATCGAACTGAAGAGCAGAAGATGCGCGACCACATTTCCAAGTTACGTTATCGTGAGAAGCTGAAGCAATTGAAAGGGGTTAAACCACGGGTTAAGAACTCTCGCAAGAACAATGAAGAGAATGCAAACGGAAATCCCATGCAAGTTCAAGTGCAGATGCCTCACCTCACCCCAGAAGAGTTGGAAAATATGGAAGAAGAACGGCGCCGTCGGAGATTGGAGGCTAAGGCGAGATATCGAGCGAAGATGACCGATGACCAGCGCGAACGGCAACGTGAGTACCAGGCCCGATATCGTGCTCGCAAGGCTCTCGAACGGGGATATATTCCCAAACCAATCAAGATTCGACAGCCGGTGGAGGAGATAACTGATGAGGAACAACGACAGCGACACCTCGAGCAGCAAGCCCGCTATCGAGCCACTATGACAGAGGAGCAGAGGCAGCGCCAACGCGAACATCAAGCTCGTTATCGGGCTCGCAAGGCACTGGAAAAGATTCTGTTACAGCGAGTCGAAGAGGAACGACGTGAAGAGGAGCGACGGTATAAGCTATTAGAGGCTAAAGCCAAGTATCGTGCCAGTATGACCGAAGAACAGAGGGAACGCCAGCGTGAAGCTCAGGCTCGCTACCGCGAGAGGCGCACTGATGAGCAGAAAGCTCGACAACGAGAACATGCTGCTAGGTATCGCGCAAGCCGCAAGGTAAGCTTTAAGTAATACTTCTCACATAGTTCGATTTGATCATTGAGCAAGTTGAATTTATACTTGGAACTATTAGTTAAACTCTAACTCAACTTATGATTTGCTTTTATCTAGATCCTGCCGGTTTTGAGCCAACCAGTAGTAGAGTTGGTCGAGTGTGAACAAGAACTCGAGGTAGGTTTTATACCTTCCCTTGAGCAATTCCTACGATAAAATTGTGAGATTTTCAGATGAGTGCAACGTGCGACAGTTTCGTTTCGAACACAACCGAGCCAGATGTGGCATCGATATTAAGCATGGCAAAGCGTCGTCGGGGCCGTCCGCCCAAGATACCTTTTCTGGACGAGGAGGCCGTGCGACTGAAGGAGGAAGGCAGACTGCCACCCAAGTACGACAAGTACGTCGAGGTGCTCACCTCGGATTCACCTCCGATCTCGAATAAATCTCGTGGCCGACCACCCAAAGTGTCCCACACCGAGGCCAATGAGGCTAATGGCAATATCACAGAGAACCACTCACTCAACCAAGAACCAGTCAAACGACCACGAGGTCGACCGCGTAAAGTGGTCCAACAGAATCCCATGGAAATGCTACCTAGCTTGCCGCGCAAACTCTTCGACTTTACTGTGAATGGCATTATTCATGGCAATATGCCACACAATGGCACATCCACCACAGAGCAGAATGGCGATTCAAATCATTTTTCAGACTCGGTGGGCAAGCTTGTCACTGAGTCGCCAGAGTCTTATGTAGTCCCACAAGATCTTTCTCGCAAGTTGGCACAGAACGGCTACTTGAATTCAACTCAAACTTTTTCTATTAACATGCTGCGCAGGCTTGACATGGATTCTCCAGCTTCACCCGATGATCCTCAAGATTTGTCACATAAACTTTCGGATGGCAATTCGGACTTTTATTACGGGGAGAATATGTCACACTTGTCTCTGCCACACAAACTTTCCATTTAGAATGACACCGGCAAAGAAAGTCTAAGCTCAACGCTCAACCTACCGCTGAAGAATCTCGATCAACAGTCAACTATGATCAATGCAATCTGAATTGTTCTAAGGGATTAGAACAAACAAGCCACTTATTAGTCATTTTCACATGTTCAGTTATGATTCAGTTCAACACCAAATGTTACACTATATTAATTTTGGAATATTCTATTATTCTTATTTTTATATCTCAAAACTTCACTTGTTTAGTTTTACAACTACACCTTTTTGTATAATTTAAAGTCTTTCTTTTTTACGTTATATTGTAAATATTTTACAGTTTGCTCAAACTAAATGAACAAATAAATACATTTTTAGTTTGGTTAAGGACCAAAATCACGTATGAAAATTATATACTCGATGAAACTAAAATTGAAAAAAATTCAATACCAAAGTTGCTAGTGCTTTTTTGAGAATTGTACTTCTGATTATATTGATGGTAAATGCTTTCTATATCCTTTGTATATACTCTAATTACGTCTAAACATTAGGATGCAAACATTTTAAATATTGAAAACAAATAGATTGCAATTAAAGACCAATGGATGATTGAAAATCGAGTTATTTTGTCCAATACCACTGCTGATCAATGGCAAAACAAAACAATTTGGTCCTCAAATTCATTGTTTTCAGTGTTTTTTGCAGTTTAAACTTTAAAAAGTGATAAATTATGTTTTCTTGAACTTGGTTAAATTTTATTAATTGGTTCAATCAAAGTTGGATTCTTTTTGATGACAAATTTTTAATTACAATAGTGAAAGTTAATTGTCACCAAAACTTATAGTTTTTTAGTTTAACATTTGGTTAGATTTGAACATATATTAGTCTTCTCGGATTAAAGTATGTGGCTGTTAAAGTCTAGAAACTAAAACTTTTAAAAACGTCTAATAAATCTTCAATACTATATACAACTCATTATTCATTTATGTTCCCACGGATATAATAAATAAATAAATAAAGCGCCTGATTATGCCGAATTTGGTTAAAAAATAGAATTCGAAAAGTCTTCAAATGTTACCTGTACTCAATGAAAAAGCGTTTTCAGTAATTTAGTGCTCAGTACAAATGCAATTGTTTTGGACACAAGCCATAACAAAAAAATCTAAAAGTGCTAAATGTGTCAGATGAAAATGGACTTCCCAACAAGAGAAAAAATAACACGATAACCAGTGCTAACATCGAGCCCATAGAATCTACACATTCTTATGCTTGTAGAGAATCAAGACCATTTTATGTAATGCTCCTTACACACAAAGAATTTGTTGAGCAATGTCTCTTCTAACAGAATATAACAATTTTCATATTGTCTTACATATTTTATTTTTTATTTAATTTATCCAATAATTTTCATGATACCTAGCAAGATAAAATTTTTTAAATGGTAATCAAAAGTTGGATTCCAATGGAACTCCTAGACTATTATTTGTTTGTTTTTTGCTTATTTGTTATGCCAAGTTAATCACACTCACGACTCACTCGGCTAAATTTTAGGTATGATTTTCTAGGCTTAGGCATAATTTTTGCAAAGCACTGTGAAAGGTAAAACAATCGCCTGCTTACCGCTAGGTAACGCCACAGTCTATGAAAGAAAATAATGGGAAAATAAGCGTGACCCCAGAAAAACACCACTGCTGCATGTTTAGTTTTTAGCACCATCTAGGAATAGTGAAAAAAACTAAATTACAAAACAAAATAAATGTCCCTATTTTTTAAAACTGAAAACTTATTACTTAAATATTTAAAAACGGTTATAAGTCTATTGCAATTAATTATTTAAATAATAAACAGTGTTGCCTCAAGTTTTACTCTTCAAATTTACATAGAAAATTGAAACAAAGAGAGAAGTAAACAATGTTCGATTTATGCATTGTGAAAGCTATATTGCTTACAATGGCTTGGTGAAAAGTAAAGCAAGTAAAACTTGAGAAAATACTGTAATAATAAAATTTGTTTATACAAATTAATAAAAAACTCAAATATTTATTATAAAACCGACACCGTCGAAACATTAAGAAACTCGATTTGGATACACAACTTGAGCTTTACTATCATAGATGGCGCTCCAATGTCTTTAAGTTAAGATATGTTTTGATTTGTTTTCGTTCACTTCATTTGTTATACATCGCCATCAATCTGAACGTAAGTAATTTTTTGTTAACAACATAACAAGTATAACAGAAGTTTGCTCCGTCTTTTTGTTTGTTTTGACTGGCGTTGTTTCTAACTTTCACTTTGAATTAACATAGAAGCAATGTACGATATATAGATATAGATATAGGGATAATAAAATATGTAAATAGTGTAACTAAATATAAAAACTAAACAACAATCGAGATAGATTATTAACAGCTTTGACATTTAGAATTTTCTGTCATCTCAATATGATACACTTACCGTGATAAAGTTGATGAGTGCAATCAGTAGAAAAGCAATTCTTTTATGTTGCTCGCTTCGGTTAAGCTGCCATGCAAGAGTGACGAGCATTGCTAATACATGATGCTTGTTGGGCTTAGTTTGCTGAGCAAGTTGCACTCGAATCTCCTTGGAATAGTAGACGAATCTGTGGAGCTGCTCTAACTGGTCTACCAATTGTTCGTTGATAATTCGAGAACCTTCCGAGTTATAGTTGAGTCGTTTTGACAAGTTGGCCACAATTTTCAATGTTCGCATCCCAATTGTATCTGACTTTCGATTATTTTGGAATTCATAAAGTGATTGAACATAGTTGATTAGACTCGGTTGATACTGATACTGCTGCAAGCGAGTGGAATAACCACGCCAATAGCGCTGAATCACAATTGAAGCACGCTGTCTCTCTTGGAGCTTCTGGTGAAGATAAGTTCGAACAATTGCCCAGTTCCTTTTTCTTCGATACCATCGTTGAATCTCTAGAACTGATTTTTTAATTTTCAGAAACTTTTTTCGTTCCATTCTAGCCAATCGATTTGCGCAAAATTTTCTTTGGACCCAGATAGTGGTTTCTCGCAGCTTGAGGTAGGTGGATCGAATTTGTCGAGTTTGGATTAGATTTTTAATCCAGATTTGAATTTGAATCACTTTGTCTAGGTTTGGCAAGTAGTGCTGTTTGATTTTGAGCGCCCACTCTACTCGGATCAAAGATTTCAAGGCTTCCAGAGTCTCTTCACGATAACCTAAGGCAATTCGTATCAAATTCTCTTTAGACCATGTCCATTTCGAATCCAATTTTTGAAGTTTAGATGAAATTTTTGATAACATTAGAAAATTTGAAATACGATCAGCATTTCTTGTTGCTGGATATTTAAGTTGGACAAGAAGGAATCGAAAGTCACCAGGAAAGAGTATTTGAATCATTTTAGCAATTCTAAGTCCGTCGCAAATGTCGTAGTTAAGTTGAACAATTGGAAAGTGTTGGGAATCGGCTACCGAGTCGCGCCATTCCACAGTGTAACCAATGGACTTGAGTTCACTACGCAACTTGGTGACACTTCCTAAAGTTAGTTGGAGGCAGAACTGGGAAAGCACTTGTTGCGATTCAAATAGACTCGAATTTGTGTGGAATAGCGGTGGATCATGTCCAACTACACCCATGATTTTAGCACGATCCATTAAAAAAATAGTGGCGAGAAAAGAGGTAGCTGGTTGATCACTTCCGGTGATCAATCCAACCAAAGTATGACTAGAGGTTACTGGAAGTGAGTGAGACAAGCTGCCGCGGTGATACTTTACAGCCAATCGGATCCATTCGTTGCGGTAGTTCTCCAGCAAAGTTTGCATCACCTGGCCAACAGGCGTGGCATTCCAATTTAAATTCGAATTGGTCAAATAGCGTGACCAATTGATCTTATCACGAAGTTGACCAACCATCTCGGTAGTCTTGAGAACAAGCTGGTCAAAGTTCACGAGCTTCGTCTTTCGCGGGTTAACCTTGGAGTTAAACCATTTCACCAATTGACTTTCTTCTGTGTTTGAAAATACTTCTTGTTTCATTTGAAGCTAAGCTTAAAACAAAAGCACTCCGGTTGTTAAAAAAACTTTTTTTTAAAAAGTAACTTTTCTAAAATCTATATCTTTAAAGTTTGTATTTTACTACCACGTATACATAAGTAATTTAGCTGTAATCAAATCTTATCTTAATTGAAATTGTTGTATTTGCAATTTAATTTAATTTATAAAATAAAATATAAACTTAATCTTTGGAATTCCGTTAACTTATTTAAAAAAGTATTATAATTATTCTATTTACAGTACATGTACATGCATGAAATGAATACATAGCAATTTATGTGAGATATGACTAATATCATATATGAGTCATATTCATATCATAAAGTATTATGTTAACTTTTAACTAACAATCTTAATACCAATTCTTGATTGTGCGATAAGGAGCAAAGTTAATCTCACGCAGAGACACTTGATAAACATGCACTCTTATCAAAGGACCCTAGGTAGATCTAAGCCTTGTCTAGCTAAGTCTACCCACCGTCTCTATGGGGGGTTTGCATTTAAAGAGTTTCAACGTTTTAAACCTTTAGCTGGCTTCCTATATAAAGCCCATATCGTCAAGACCATTTTTCACTTTGAAATTTCCTTTCTCGTGCTTAGCTTTGGCTAACTCTGTTTAGAGGACATTTCAAGGAATTGCATTCTTGTCAACTTTCTCTTACCATTACTTAAATTGGCTTGGAATTCTCTTCACCTTCCTTTCTTAAGTGTTAGCTTTGTTTTTGAGTTGCAAATTCGAATCGTGCTTTGAAGATGTCTACATTTCAATATCCAGTTTCGGTGTGCATTCACAATCTCCACTCAGAAGATACTAAGAACTACTTTGAACTATTGCCAATAATCAATTCGATTACTGGCAAGATACTTGACCTCGATCTTTGGCAATCAGGTGATCGCAAGTCGGCCAAATTGACTTTGTTGCACAAGGAGGATGCTCTCAATATATACTGCAAATATAATTATGCGCCTCTTGGACCAAACCGCCAACTTCGAGTGATCTTCCAACCGGCTCACCGAGAAATCGTGCTTCGCAATCTGCCTCTTGGTGTTTCGGTGGAACAAGTCAAGACCGAGCTTAGTGAATACATCCAAGCACAGAACATTGTTCACGCTCGAATTCAGCCTTCATTTCTCAGATCCAATTGTTGCGAATGTGTGATACAGCTGGACAGTGTTGAGTAAGTTCATCTTTTTCTTGTAGTTTATTTTTAATGCATTTTAATGTTAAATTAGGAAAGCGAACAAAGCGTTGGATATGTTTACTAAACACCGCATTCGTATATGCAGTCGAGTAATGCGAGCGGACTTTGGCACTATTCGAGGCGATTTTCGCACTCTTGTGGTTGAGTTCACCCACCAGCCCACTATGGTCCAATTAATGCTCTTCTTCAACCAACCGTACGCTCTTTTGCGGCGCTACGAGATTCGAGGCAAGATGGCATATATTCGCTACCAAAATGTACGAGCTGCTGTAGATGTACATTCTTTTTACAAAAGTAAGTTATACTTTAATTGCATGATTTTTTGTTGACTCTAATTCATTTTCCTATTCATAGAGTTGCGCAAGCCTCACTACCTTGACATTTCCGGACCGGGTGTGATCGAAGTTTGCTGGCCTTAGTCATCATAATAGCCTCTCAACCTACTTTTGCCTCTGAGCAGCTTTGAACTTACTCACATTGTTTTTGTCTCAATTACTCTTTTTCTATTTTTTGTATGCATTTTTATCTTTTTATGCTTTCTGCTTTTATTATTAAGCTTATTTTTGTCTGATTTTATAAATTTTGACATTTTTTGTGAATAAAATCTTTTTCTTTAAAAAGTTAGCTAACAAGCTGTTTGGTCATTTAATGTTTTAATATGCATACTTGTAAAACAATTTTATTTCATGTCATTAACTTTGAAATTTATTCATTCTTCATAAGTTTTAAGAAAATTAACTACTGTGTTGTACTCTAAATTTAAAAATTACGTCTTCTATGAACGGTTCACTCTAAACCCAGACAGGCAATTTCGGGAAGCAATTGCAAGTTTTCTTGCAATTGTCTCGATTTAATAGCAACTGCAAGTTTACTTGCAGTTAATCGCAGGAAAACCTAGGGGTAGGTTTAGAAAGCATGCAAATCATCATAACAATACTTTCTAATTGAAACCAGCAGTGTTAGCAGTGTTGAGTTAACAACGGATTAGCCCCTTCTGTTGCAGTGCAAAGTGTTCACGTTTCGACTTGCAATTCCAAGGAAAAACTAAGAACCAAGGCGACTGGAAACATAAAGAATAAGGCAATTCATCTGGCTAAGGTGAGAATGATATCTTTTGCTAGAACATTTTTATTCTCTGAGTTAGTGTGGCCTTACTTTACACTGTGCTTTGCTACTCCCACCAAATCGGAATGAGTGTGTGCTATGGTCATAAATTAAAAATGTGTTATAAAATCAAATTTTATGTATAAAAAACAAAATGATCTGGATTCGGTCTGAAAGTTTACCTTTACAGTGTATAATAATCACAAAAAATAGTGTTGCATTGTTCGTCTATAAGTGAAGCCACTAAAATTTAGTCTAAATTGTCAAACTTTCAAACGAGTGATACGTAGTGAAAGTGCGTTAATAAAATTGTGCCTTTCTACAAGAAAATTGGGAAAAGTATACACTTATCTACTGGAAGGGTTTATACAGTGGTGCTTCAAGTTTTACTCACTCTACTTTTGACCATGTAAGCAATGCATTGTTTATGAACCCTTTTGACGTTTCCTTTGTTTCCACTTAATTTGGTAAGTTTTTGGTTATATTTAAATAGTTAGAGAGATAGTATTTTTGAGAGTTTCGCGCTCTTATTACTAAATCGCCTAATACTAATACTAATGTTATAAGGGATGTAGTGTACTGGTTAAGTTAGAAGCCTCTTTTTGGACACTATAGTGCCCAAAATATATTGCCAAAATGCTCTATTTGTCCAAAAGGAGCGTTTTGAATATTTTAGATTACGAAATGGTTTGATTAGTACAAATTTATAGGTTCAACCCAAAATACTGTGCACTGAATAACAGAGTAGTGAGTGAAGCATCATATTGGTGTTCTCTATTCCAAAGGTAACCATATATAAAAATTAATTAAGACAAAGTGGACAGTGGATGGCACGAGCGGTGTCAAGCATCATTAGCCGACACACATTTCGCACATCATCCCGGTGTGTAGAGCAGAGTTTCAATCAGGAAGACGAATAGACAGATCGACATGTGTTGCGTCATCATCATCATCATCGACATCAGCTTGATCTACCAGTAGTTGGCCTCCCAGACGATTAAGTGTACAGCCACACCTCCCTTCTGGTGTAATCTATCTAAGATCTTAATTGCTCATGTTCATTAGGCCCGCCACTGGGCTTATCTCTTTCCTTCTAATCCCAACGGCACGGCCGTTTGCATCTTTTCGCCTACAAGAGAGGGAGAGAGTAAGAGAAAGAGATACATGCATCCAGATGGTGTGTTGAGTCGATATCTTTTCAGTTTTAATATCTTTCCTACAACTATCGATCAACTTACATCTAAATCTTCAGGGTGGTTTTCCAGTGAAAAAACCGGAAGTGTATCAAGCTAAGAAAGGTAAAAACATTGGAAAAATAACATAAAAGAAGAAATCAATCATTCATGTATTCGTATATTTAATTATCTCATTTCTTAATTAATTTTGTTTTGTTCAGTCCTAATATGTTGAAAATGATAAAGCGTAACTTTCTTATGAATTAATTAATTTTTAAGTTTTTTGAATACTGATGAAAAAAATGAACATAGCCAAAAACAGCAAATTATAATTACAAAATTAAGATAGTTCAAATTTTTAAGGTTTAAATTATTATAATTTTAAATTTTATTAAGTTTTTAGAGATACAAAATTTTTGGTAAAACAAAATTTTATAAAACAAACAAAAACAAGACATGAGACAGACAAGTGAAAATTTTGATACAATTACAAAAAATCTACAAATACTGAAAAATAATAATTCACAAAAAGTCACGTGAGCACGAGGTGAAAACATGAGAAAGTGAAAAAAACGAGAGATGGGGGAAGGGGAGGGGGAGGAAGTGGGAAGGAAAATGAAAAATGAATGGATGATAATGAAAATGAGAATGATGAAGACTATGGACAAATGGACTTAGAAGGTATTAAAATTGGAAAATTTTAAGAGGATATGAAAACAAAAGAGGCGGAAATTGGACATTTTTAGGTAAATTTAAAAACAAAAATTATTAATTTAAATTAGACTAATACTTTTGTACATGCAGAAAGGGGGAGAGGGAAGAGGGGGATGAAGAAATTTAGACCAGATTAGATTTGGCTTGAGGAAAGAGAACGTTTTTTTTGACTAAACTGAGGGAATGAAGGGAGGGGGAGGACAGGACAACTTGGGAAATGGCACGGGCAGAGGGAAATGGGACTTGGGACTGGTGGGGAAGGGTTGGGCAAAGGGACACATTGGGACACTGATGGACGATGAGGTATGACGATGATGAGGTGAGGCGGAGAATGGTCACTAGGGCCAGCCTATGACTTTAGCAGTGATGCGGCACAATCTTGTGAGGGGCATGTTTAGTACTCATTGCCGTAACCGCCGCCATAACCACCGCCGTATCCACCACCATAGGCCATTGAGTGACCTCCATAACCGCCGCCATAACCACCTCCGTATCCACCACCGTAGGAGTGGTCGTAACCATGATGATCATAGCCATGGTTCACGCTGTGGCCAATCCAAAGAGTTTGTTAGATTAATCATCAATATGTTACACTGTTGGCAAAACATACTAGACTGGGTAGTGGACTGGCTCAGACACCTTCACTGGCACCAATTTCTCATGTTTTACATGCACTGGGATCTATAGGATCAATTAGGTTAGCTTGACCACAAAAGTTGCCAACAAGAAGAAAAACTTACCGGAAGAGGAAGAGGCAGTGGGAGAACCTTGGGCTTAGAGGCAAGAGCGGCACCGATGAGCAGAGCACCAAGCAACTTCTTCTTCTTTGCCTCCACTGCTGGAGCGAAGAAGATCGAGCTGGCGACGAGGCAGGCAAAAGCCAGGGCGAAGGCGTGGATGAATTTCATTTTTAGGTTGTTTGTTGGTGGACTTTTAGGTTTTAGCTAAACAAATCCAAGATTGGATGATTGGAAGAAGTGAATGAATGTGATGGTCACTTGTCTGATGAACCTCGAGTTTATATACTAACCGATCGACGCATAGGGCGAGTCTCACTTTCCTCTTTGCCCTTATGTCTCTGTGCACTCTTACTGTGTGTCTAATCTAATCTACTTTTTCCACGCGTTTCAGGAGAGTTTTCTAAAGGAGAGAGTGAGAGAAAGAGATCACAGTTGAATCGGAAGGACTCTGCACACTCTGAGACCTGATGCATAGTCACTCACTTTCACTCTTTCACTCTCTCGCACTTTCTCTCCCTCCCTCTCTCACGATCATCAACAACAACACTAACATCATCAGAACAAGATCTAGAGTAGGCCTAATTGGCCGATAGGAGCCACTGTGCTGTAACTGTGGTCACTCGCGGTGGTGGAGATATCGCCGGATATGCACGGCCACACGGCTATGTCGATGGGATGTTGCGAGAGAGTGAGTGAGTGAGTGAGAGAGAGAGAGAGAGAGAAAGGGAGAGAGACGGACGAGTTGGCCTCAAGCGTCCCCCCTAGTAGAGGCCAGGTTGGCAGACTTACTAGACACATCTCTTTCTGGTTTTCATCGATTTGATCTATTTTGCCCTCCCCTGTGCATAAGTATGACCTATGTAGACATGTTCCGTCTCCCTGCCTTGTAGTGAGTATATACTCTGTGTTCTATGTTATTAGTTCATAGCCTTTCATGTCTGATGCAATGCAATGTGTGTGCATGGTCAAGTGAGGGACATGTGTTTTTCTAGGTGGAGGTGGCAGAAGACGAGCAGAAATGAGCAAACTGGGAGATCTACTCTGAAATCAATTTTGATGACTATTGTGGTACAAAATTGGACATAACATGGCTTGTCGTGATCTTCCAATATTGAAATTCGAACCTGATCTATGTCTGGATTGTCTTCGGCTTCATCTATGATTGTTCAATTTAGTTTGGGAAGTTCTATAATTAATTATATTTAAGTTCATATTATTTTTTCCGTTAA